>VZTV01080202.1:0-12288 GCA_013400875.1 Anhinga rufa
CCCAACCTGTCAGCCCCCCATAGCTGGTCTGATCCTCTATCAAGCCATTCCACCACACTAAAATAGCAGAAAGGTAAGAGACAACCTTCTGCTGGCTTAGCGCCCAAAAACAACTCAACATGGTCAGATGAACCCAGAGGCAATGCAAGAGAAGTGGCACTGCAGCTACCAGTTGGGTTGGCTTTGGCTGCTGTTGTACTGCAGCGTCTTTGGTTTTGGTTTTCCTTGGCTCTCCTCATCCTGTGAATCCACAATTCTCACATTCCAAAAAAGCATCCCATATGCAAAGTGACAACTTCCAGCTCTCCAGAAGAGAGGACATGCAGAGCCCTCCAATATACAGGTGTCACAAGACAGCTGCAGCCCAAAGTAAAGGTACAAAAGGAGCCTCTCTCCTTGACTTTCAGGGAGGACACCAGCTTTTAGGGTCTCCTCAAACTCAGACACCTAAATTCTGCCATAAAATTTAACCCATTTTAGGCAGGAAAGCAGTCATCACAGCTCTCACCCAGGGCAAAGTAGTAATGCGAGGAGGGGGGATGCATGCACAATTCCCTCTGTTCCTTCCAGAAAGCAGAAAGAAATAATTAATGCTTTCCAGGGACATTATTTGCATGAAAGTAAAGCCACTTTGTAAAATGCAAGTGGGCAATGCCCATTTAGATTAGTTCTCGAATATTGTTAGGTCAGTGATCACTTTTCTATGTTAGCAGTAAGATAGTTAAGCCTCCCATTTGGTTTGGCAAATCTTTCTCTGAGTACTAGTTGTATTTTACCAGCTACAGCAGTGTTCAGGCATCAGCTTCTAAGATTAAACTAAGCTTCTGATTTTGCAGTTGCATAACTATTTAAAATATTTCAAACAACAGGTCAATATTTCTCAGCAGCTGTATATACCCTCCAGAGCACAGAGTTCACATAACCTGAAGAACAACAGGCAAGTTGCATTTTGATTTTAACAGCAGATATTTTCACTATTTAGTTGGCTCTGAAGTATGTAAGTCTGATTTTTTTGAGAGTATAAAACTAGGGAGAAAAGCTCAGGAAGCAGCACTGTCTGCTTTGGAGGGAGTACTTACCCATCTGCCCTTCTGGCCAGAGGTTTAATAGATTTCTATTTTTATAAAGGACATAAGGGGAGGGGGTGGCTCCATCAGTTTCCTACAGAAACCCAGCTGCCAAACTGGATGTGCCAAAGGGGAATTTTAGGGAATTTTAAAGAGATAACCTCTGCTGAGACTGCAATGTCAGCTTTGTAACCTCATGACTGGAACATGTGCAGTGAATGCTGGATTGAAAAAGCTGTGCTATGGGAGTTAGAAGAAAGAAAAGGAGAAAACACGAACAGCACGAACTGGGATCATTACTCTGTGATGAGAAGGGGACTGGAGCTCAAAACCACTGTTAGTTCACTATGAAAAAAAATACATCTACAGAGTAAGCTCACTTTGATTTGCGGATTTATTGACAACCTATGCGTACTTCCATCCTCTCAGACCTAATATGGTCTCTGCATTTTATGCTGATGCTGTTGTTCCATGTAGCAGTTCAGTTGCAGCGTATTTTAAACAACACACAGAGCCAAACTGCCCTCTGGTTTAAATATTCAGCACAGAAATTGGGGGGCAGGAGGCAAGCAGGGAGGAGGAAAAGGAGAGGAATAGGAGCACTGCCAATTAAAAGCAAACAGCAATTAAAAAAAAAATTAAATAATCTGTGTTTTCTGTCTACTCCTCCAGCTTCTATTCAGCTTTTCTTTCATGTCAAGAGGTAAAAATAAACTAAATCGCCTCATTTTAAAATTATCAAGACTCTTAATTTTACAGAAAATGGATAAAGTAAAGAACTATGGCATGTGCTACTCTTTATTCACCAAGATCACAACGTTTGAAGAAATTCAGTAAGCTAAGAAAGCTGCAAGGCACTTGTGATTCAAAACTAAGATCAACATTCAAAACAGCAGTGATAGCCAAACAACCCACACAAATACAGTAGCCACAAATACCTTCAAAGGTCTATAAAAATGTATTACCAGGGAAGGGAATAATATTAAAAGTCTTACTTGGGGATTAAAAAGGTGAAATCAGATTTTCACTCTGATGAGACAAGTAAATTTCTGTACTACATTACAGTAAGGGAAGTCCCTACTGGGTAAGGCCCCATTACAAACCACTTCCAATGTCTACCTCCTTTCTTCCTCTCCTCACACAGAGCAGTGTGCTTGTAAAACCTATCGCTTTTACTACGTTTAAAGTAGATGGGAAAAGATGATGTCATCACATTTCACCTAGAAGGGAAGCAGTAATAAATACCCTTTTGCAGTGAAAGCAGGAATGCTTTATGATAAAATATAACTGCTCTTTAAAAAGAAACATTTCAAAGTAACAGGAATGTTAGAAAGGTAAAATAAATTAATAGTCTATGTTGTTAAAAACGATCTACAAATCTTTATAATCCAATTCTCTCAACAGCTCCGATATGTGGTGAATGTCATTAAATTATCAATCTAAGAGAAGAAGCTGTCTTCAAACTTAAAGATATATGTTCTATTTAGCCTGGAAATTTGAGAGTGTTTAGAAAACTTTTTTGTAACATTTTGGGTTAGTAATGGGGTTTTTGAGTTTTGGGGTTTCTTTTTTTTTTATTAAAGGAAACTGTCAACTGAGGACCCTTAACCAGCTAATTGTATAACCTCACACCATAAGGCATACATTACTAGATGCTATCTTTAACTGAATGCTAGTTTTTTTCACCAGTGTTTGTTCTTCTTCCTGGGAAGCACTTCATCAAGGACCTGTTCCCTTGAGGAAAGACAAGCTGATTCAGTGCAGTGTATCTCAATGTCTCTCCAGAAGAAAAGGCATGTAATCAAATAATTAGCATTCAACGTAACCGTTCTGTGCATCAGAGAAAAAACCTAGACAACCTCCTACTTAAAAGCATTGCCTCTCCTACTTTGTTGCCTGTAACTCATCTGAAAACAATCTTATTTCATCTTCAAGTCAAAAAGAAAACAACTTGTTACATTGTGAGTGGCTCTTCCACTGCCTTGTAGTAAGAAAAGCTTTGCAAAGTCGGAAGATTTTTGCTCTATCAAAAAAAAAATATTTCTATGATGTATTGTAAATCTTTACCTCCCTCAATTGGGAGGTAGGTTTTTATGCCTTTCAAAATTTATTATGTCTGCTTGACTGTGCTTTCCTAAAGATCCCCTTCAGCTTCTGTTCCAACTAGCAAGTGAAAACTCTCTCAAGTGCAGTAATATAAAAGGAGTAGGAAAGAAATTCAGCACATGAACAGGGCAGACACACAATGTAGTGCAGTGCTTTGCAGAGCCCTACAAAGCACGTTACAGCTGGATTCATGAAATACATTAATTCAAAGTACTTGCTATATAGGTCTTATAATTTATTAAAGTTTATATTATAAATAAAACCATGAAGTCGGTCCCAGTTGAAACGCACAGGTTTCCAGAGAAGCCCTACAAACTCAGCAAAACCTTCAACCTTTTCTATACATCTTTCCCACCCATGTCCTTATTTATTTCCATTACATGTTATTCAGGTTCCAACTCTACAAACTTCTATGCATTTTTAAATTTTAATCATAAGAGTAGTGCCACTGAGCTTAACAGGACCAAAGCTACTAGCGTAACTAGCAATGCATACATGAACGCATGAACTGAGGGATTTATACTGCAATATCCTTGGGGCAAGGAATATGGATTTGTCTATATTTCACAAAACAGCATATAATTTTGCTGGCAAACAGAAAATAAAGATTTCAGTTTTAAAATGTTCATAGATCATGAATGTGAAAGATAACCCCACCGTTACACTATTACCAACAAGCCCAAAGAAGATAGCAGTAAGCCCAGAAAAAGCTCTGTAATGTGTCTGATTAAAAGGATCTCCACAATCTTTTTGTCCGATGATGATACTCAGGAAAGGTACTATACAAAGTATGATATAGGAAATGCAATTAATTGGAAGACTAATCAGGAACCAATTTTTCCTGCTAGCCGTTCTCAGGTGTCTTTTTCTACTTTTATAAAAAGCAAAGGAGTTCCAATAAAATAAGAACAGACTACACCACTTCTATTAAAAAAAAAAACAAACCACCAAACCCCACAAAATACAAACAACCAAACACAAACCCCAAACCAGTTTCAACTACACTAACTATTCCTTCTTTACATTTTTTCCTACTGTTAAGTTTATTGAGTTAATAAAAACGGGAAAAAATTACATACAGAGGCACTACCAAATTCACTATCAGAGAAACAAGCAACAATTAGCCTGGCAATGAATTTTTCTCTGATATTTCAGTATATATACCGCAATACACATTCAACACTATTTCTAGGCTTGAACAGTAAATTCATCCTTCATATGGAGAAAGTGCAGCAAATTCTCTGATAATATAAGGGTGCAGGAGAACCTTGATAATTTTAATTACTGAGAAACTTGTCTTGGATTTCTAAACTCAACTAATAACAAGGTACACAAAGCAAGCAAGATATACAGAAACAGAAGCCAAGGCTATTTCAGCAAAATTATACCTTACTAATACATCAGGATTGCAGGGTTTGGTTTCACTACCAATTATTAGCAAGTGTATTTTGCTAA
Source organism: Anhinga rufa (assembly GCA_013400875.1). Lineage (NCBI taxonomy): Eukaryota > Metazoa > Chordata > Aves > Suliformes > Anhingidae > Anhinga > Anhinga rufa. The sequence goes on from VZTV01080202.1 coordinate 4,629, forward strand.
CTTTTATAAGATGAATTGATTATTACCATGACATTTCAACCACACAAAAAAGAAAGGCTACACTACAGCAGAAATGTGCTACCAGTTTGACAGCGGCGATTTTGAGAAAGAGCTTTTCAAGTTTATACTAACAGGGTTTTTTCATGAGCTGAAAATAGTTTTATTCCCCTACGTCAAATAACATTTATGTTTGAATTATGTATCTGTGATGTGCACCATACCACAAAAAGGAGACATGAAGCAAAAACATGACTTTACAGCCATAGCTTTACCATCCCACAGTACTGCTTTATAAATAATGCTGAAGTAAACAGAATCTGCATATAAATAATATTTTTCATATTGACTGTTAAATACATTGACAGAACCAAGCAGCAGCAAAATGTTGCTTATCGTAAAAATATCTCTGCTTTTATTTTAAACATATAAACAAAATATTTATTTTTGTAACCATCAAAGCATTCAGGCAGCTGACTTCTGATTTTGTCTGTGAGGAGCACACATCTACAAATAAAGGAAGAGGGGAAGGGGAAAAAAAGACACAAGTGAGCTTTCACACTATTGACAAGGCTTATAATCCAGAAAAAATCTGCCATGTGAGCCAAGGCACGGCAACATAGTGTTTAGGCACATTGAGGAGAAATGCTTGTAAATTCTACTGGTCCAATGAGCAGAGACACAGTTTTCATAATTTTATCATTGTGCTCCACGGCTGAGCGGCTGTCAGGCCAATGGCAAGGCACAGGTTCCCATTTGAATGACATATGGGTTCACCCAACCAGAGAGATGTTAGAGCATTAAATACCACAAACAGACAGGACAAGAATACAAAAAGCCAAATTAGCGCTCGCACAACGGCGCGTGCCGCCGGCAGGGACCTGGCTGCTCCCGCCCAGCGCCTCCGCCAGGTCCCCGGCGTCGGGAAAGCCGTGTCCTCCAGATAGCAGCCTCTCACCTCATAAAAATGAAAGACACGCTGAAAAATTGTACTTGAAAGGGCAGCGGGAAAATAAGAAAATGTGTATTTTTAAAATGCTGGGAAAAGTAGACTTAGATACGTGGGGAGAGAGAAGCGAGTAGGAATCGCCGTTTCCCACAGTAATTCTAAAAAGCGTCATGGAAAATACATTTTACCTTTGTGGAAAGCTGTTCTTCAGACAGAGTGTTTAACATGTTATATAAACATGTTATGCAGTGAAATGTAAAACACAGGGGGATTTTCATCATATTTATTGCATTTGTTAGCCAAAACGTAGTAGTCTTGTAATCACCGCCACCGCTGCAGTAAAACACCTCAGTAATATTAACAAAAAAGGGCTTTCAGCCAGGCTTGTTGAGGGGAAAGAGATTATATTGAACAACTTGGACCTAAACAAAACATCAAAACCAAATAAAACCCCCGAAGAACTGCAGACGAGCATGAACCAAGAGAGCATGGGGCTGGTTTCAACTGGCAATTCACCATCCTTTGAAATCCCCTTTTATGAACAAACCAAACCCAAGACACATAAATTACCGAACACTGCCTAAGACATGAGCTGTCCTCTCCCTGTGCAAGGTGATGGAGCAGCAATGAGCCACACAACGTCACCTGCCCACAGGAAAGGTTCGGACTTTGGGGAGCTGATGGAGAAACTGCGTTAGCAATTTTCAGGCTTCAGTCAATAAATACAAGTCAAGAAATTCACCATCATCGTGTATAATGAACGCCACCCTTGCACAGCAGGGTTTGCAAAAGCAAAAGAAGAGAAAGAGCTGCACCCAGGCTGCCTGACAGACCTTGCCTGTTTACAGGCAGCTTCTTGGGTGAGGAGTGGGCACCCTCGCTCCAGCCCCTCACCCTGCACCTAGTTGGCTGCAGCCTCCCCACAGCTCCTAACAAGTCAGGGATGCGCTAGAGATGGTGTCTTACGCTGACTTTAAGGGAATTTTTCTTCTCAGACCTTCCATGCTCTATTTTCACTCTGCAGATCTCTCTCCAGACATGGTCTCTTTAGATTTATTTTCTAACTCCGGGATCCTCTTCTATTTGTACTGCCTATTTCCTGCTCTCATTTGTTTTGCCCTTTCAGTACTACTATTATCGTGTCTATGCAGAACACTTGGGAGACTTCACTGGGATATGAAATATTCTCCAACAATAAACTGAAGTGACCAGGAGGGAAGGCTATCACTAGGCATCCATTCAAAACAGCTATTCACGTCGGGGGTCCTGATTAATTACTGCAACTCAGAGGTCAGTGACAATATCTTCCTGACCAAGAAATAACTACGCAACAAGAGCACCGATCTATAATAACCTTTATTAAGAGTTATTTAATCACACACAATTTATTTTCTAAGTGGCTGAATTTGTACTTTACTGGCAAAAAGTTGGTTTGCTTTTCCTTGAAAAAAAATAAATACTTTTTAGGACAACAAAGAATTGTTAAAAAAACCAACAAGACCATTTTTTTCCTTAACAATTCCAATACAACACCACTATCTGCCACCTCTTACTTCTTTTCAATATCCCCGCACACATCACCTGGTAGATCCCAGTAAACCGTATTACAGATTAAGCTCTGCCCCAAGGTTTATCCCAGCAGTATCTTTTAATTTCTGAATTTGTTTTGCCTGAGAACTTCATATTCCAGCAGGACTTTCAGTTTAACGCAGGCAACTACTATCCTCCCACCTTCTTTTTTATAGTTAATTACTAAGAACCTATTTCAGTGCTACGAACACCAACATACTGAAAGCAAGCCCCTCTGACTCAGGAAAAACCCCAAACAAATCCATTTAAGTAATTCCCTAATTGTTCTTCACTTAAGCAAGCAGAATGCCACCTGAAAGTATAAGATGAAGAGCGAATGAATCAAAGACTATGAAATGTATTCCTTAGTTCAACATCTAACAGTAGAAAATTATTTCAAAGCTACCAATACATGCACAGAACAGTGCTGGCAAAACACAAGAAAAGTGGATATGAAGTGTAATTGTCAGTGATGTCCTCCTTAAAATACTATCTTAGAGAACAACTCTCATACCCTCTAGGCTAATCCATTCCCACGCTCTGTGTTGGAAGATGATACTCATATTAAAAGATCCATCAAAGCCCGCCGTACCTCAGACAAGGAAAAAGAAGGCAGCCAGCTAATGGAGAGAAACCCTCCGAGCCGTAGGCAGAGCATCTCTACCCTTGCCATTATCTCTCCTCACTCTACCACGCTAAGGGAAGTTGGCAAACCAAGACAGAACACCCAATTCAAAAACAGAGGAGCTTTCAAAAAAGCTTAGGAAATGGGGAGAGTAAGGCTGAAGATTAATAGGATCTTCAGAGCTTGGCAAAGTGCAGGACAGGGAGGGGGGGGAATAAAATCGATCTCTCTGACATATCAAAACAAAAATGAATAACACTTTTTTCTTAGAAGTTAAAATATTTTATTACATGGATGCAGATTTCAATGCCTAATATCGAGACGTGAAAACTCCTGTGGGTTAGTTTGGGGTGTTGTGTTTTCTTTGTTTAAATAAAGCGCAGTACCAAAGCATGGCAGAAATTATTAAGAGTGTTTTTGGAGGTTTTCCCCTCAGAATGAAAGCAATTTTTACACATACACACAGAAGAAAACAAAAAATCAAAGTCTATCAAAACAGAAAACTGAAGAAGTTACAAAATTTGAGTATTTAGATTTGACTATAACTGCCAAGAACATGTAAAGTTTTAACTTAAAACTGGAAAAAAAAAATCACTGAAAAGAAAAACATTATTCTGAAAAAGAAAACTGAAAAAGAACTTTTCAACTCCACACCCCCCCCCAAACATATTTATTTTTAAATCAGTTTTCTTTCAAAGATACTGACAAAAATTCACTGCCTGGCAGTAAACTACACTTGCCACATTTTCCAACAGCTTACAGGTATCCAAACTAATTAATTGCAGTATACCATCCTACTTAGGTAAAATGTGGAAATACTCAAAATTAATAAGCACTTAATATATATAAAATTAAAATGGACTTACAACAGACTTATGCAGCAGAAAGATAAGCGTACTGAGCTAAATTTATCCATCTTATTATAGTTTGTTTAATGTAGTGACCGTAAACCTGTAGGCAGATACACACTAAACTGAGTCAGAGTGGAACATGACTTTCTTGGATGTTAAGAAAATTTTAACATGGAAAAATGCTGTCCCCACCTACAGAGCTCAAAAACATTGGCGGACCTTTTCTAACTCTGTTTCCCTGGAACATAAGCAACTAGACATCAATAAAATGAACAAATCATTCTCACAAAATTAATGAAAATGGAGTTATGATTTCACCAAATCAATTGGCATCCTCTCTTTCCAAAACTGCTTTGAAACCAAAGGCACCAAAGACTTGAATAGCACTGGTGAAAATGTTTCTGGGTCAGAAAGAACAGAGCTCGATGCTTAATGTTTGGGCTGCACAGCTCAGGCGAGTTCAAAGACGAGATTTCAGTCAAACCCTGAGCTCCAAGGGGAACAAAGCCTCACAAGCTACTGCCTCTCCCACCCCAGGGCAGCAAAGCCCCTGCGTGAATACAGTCTGAACTCCCGACCAAACAGGTATTACGATAAATAAATGTGGCTCATCTAACACTCACCAGCGCACACTTGAAAAACAGGAGGATTTCTTTTTCAAGTTTTAAGGACAATATCTGACCACTTGCATCCCGTTCTACTCCCTGACCCAATTTGTGTAATGGATGGAAATGGTAAGAGCCCCACCATTGTGAACAGCTGTAAAATAAACAGCTGTCCTCATCCTTCATCTAGCTGAACAAAGACACACAAAAGTCAGGACTGCACTTACTCCATCTTCAGTGCTTTTTCAACTGATGACCGAGCGGTACTTAATGGAGTGACAGAAAGATGACTGCAGAGGCAGTGGACAGAGGGAAGCACATTAACAAGGCAATGATGCCTGTACTTCAAAAATTTTTTAATTTATCATAAACTGCAATATTCAGTTATAAAGCTGTTTCTAGATTAAGGGTATACTTGGAAAAATACCCTGTATTTCTGCTTTCAGAGCCAACAAGATAAACACCAAAGTCCCGTAGGAAGATAAATAAGTCTTAGGCATTCACCCAGAGGGAGGAAGGTTTCAGGTACTGGGATGTAAAACTGCACTGAAAATACAGGCAAGGCAGAGAGTTAATCATAGTTTGATAGACCTGATTTAAAAAACCACATGGATAGATGGCAGTCAGTGCCTATTATTGCAAGGCTTGGATGGGATTATTTTAATTAATGTTCTACCTAAACTCTTCCTTCAATAGCTACTAATTGCCATTAAGAACTACCAGCTATATCCGCAGATTAAACATTTCTCCCCACCCCAAAGACCCAATTTTAGAAGCTGCTTCTACAACAAATTATTTGTTATACTGTTTATGGTACCATAGAAACCTTTACATCCTTTTAAATTTGCGCTAAGATCCTTTGATGTAGGTCTTTTAAAAAAAACTTGTTGAACAGATACTCACAAAACAAATGCCTCTTCACTGTATGCTCAAAGGAGAGTGTGAAAAAAAGTCAATATACTACATAACTTTATAGCAAAATTAGAGCACTCCCAGTATTTGATGCAATCTTCAGACTGACTTAAATATGTAGCTTTCTCTTTGTTTCTGAATATACTTAGGAATAGAGAAATAAGAAAGACCTTGCCTTGAAGATGCAATTTTTTGTAGATTGATGTATTCTCTTTTAAAGGGATATAATTTTACAATCCCTCACAGGTGAGATAGTGGGTTTAATATCTAAAGGAAAGTACATATTTGTCTTTATGTCAATCTACATGAAAGAAAAATCACTAGGAAAGTAACAATAAAATACGTGCACTGCAAGGATCCATCTACATTCCTATTTTGTGTCTCAGATTTGACATATTATTTGCCGTACTCAGAAATGTAGTATTTCTGTATGCACACACATAAATCTTGACAAAAAGATCTTATTTCAGTCATGCTGATCCTATTTTTAAATTTATTTAATACTCAGCTATAAAAGGAGAATACTATTTTATAATTGAAAAGGACATCAGAGTTGATAAATATTCCTGATTGAAAACACTATCTGGATGGATAAAAGAAAAATTGTACTGCCTTTCCTTTAAAAATCAATAGAATAAGGCAGATATGTACAGAGTTTGGAGAAACTAATAAACAAATTGCAACAAGAACGAAAGTCTTACCCGTTTCCCACACACACACTTTAAATCTCAATCATATTTTTCCCCACCATATTGTGAATTTAATAGAAACTATGCTGTGTGTATCAATGAGATGCTTTAGTTAAGAATTTTTATATCTGTTTAAAGATACCCACAAACTTCAGTAAATAATTATATAGTTTAAAAAGATTATATAGTTTAAAAATATTTTTTAAAGTGAAAATTCTAGTAGAGAATCTCTTTGAAAAGAAATTTTTAATCTGTTCTCCTGCAAGCTCCATGAGAACAGAGCCAAACCAATAGCACTGTACAACTATATGCTACCTCTCCCCTAAGAAACAGTGAAGAACAAAAAATAAATTTAAAAACAATTAAACCCTGTACACCAATTATGATAAAGTGACTATTAGCACAGCTACAATACTTCAGACAAATTTTTTAACAACATTTGCTTTCTCCATCTGTCTTTTTTGAAGACTTACTTCATCAGTGAGTCAGATTTTGGACAACATTTGATGTGGTGCCGTTTAAAAAGAAAGATAAATGAGAAGTAGGAAGAGATTTTGTGAAATAAATTCTGCCACAACCGAAGGCAGCTCTGGAATATGACAACAAATTCATGTCGAATAACAGTCTGCCTGATGTTTAGATTGTTAAGACTTATTCAGGAAAAAAACCTAAGCTTTCCAAAGAGCCTTCAACTTAGATTCCAGTGCATGTAACATATTATAAGAAAATTAATAAATACATTAATTTAATGAAATGATTCTGTGTTTGCCTATTGCTGTTATACACAGAGAAGCAATCATACACTGGTAGCAGATCTGTGTTGCTAGAGTGACTTCTGCAATTTTTCTTCTCCATGTACAAAAGTCACTACCTGTCTGCAAAGACAATAGCAAGAGGGCCATGTGCTAGGATTTTTACTCTTGTTATTTACCTTCATGATCAATGTTCTACAGGTTCTTCTCTCTATGAGAACTAAGGAAACAAAAAAAAAACCATTTCAAATAGCAGGATGGAGCAGAGCAGACAGCATTTTGGTGAGTAGATCTTCTGCAGAGACCAAGTTCACAAGGTAAGAGTGCACTGACAGCACATTTTCTTTACAAAAAAAAAATAAATATTTACTAGCCTCTCTATTAGGAGTGCCTACCTAAACAATGCTTTTCTAATAGGCTGCCAAAACTTCTTGTGCAGTGACCTCACTACTTCTCACAAATGGGACTGTTGAAGAAAAATGCTATGCTAACGTATTTTATAATAGTTATCAGTCAGTCACCATCCATCTTGACAAAATGCTGTTCTATAAAACCAGAAGAAAATAATGGAAACTTATCAATTTCTTTTAAACTTTTATTAGGTTCAGCATGGAACTGCTGGACAGAAGAGCACAAGGCATCGCCACACAGCCTTGGCAGACCCAGCCGCAGCCACCAAGATGCCTTATTCAAGGTGTCCTGGTTTCAGCT
>VZTV01080203.1:4419-17812 GCA_013400875.1 Anhinga rufa
GCCATCGGCGAACTTGCTGAGGCTGCACTCCATCCCTTCATCCAGGTCACTGATGGATGTGTTGAACAGGACTGGACCCAGTACAGACCCTGGGGGACTCCACTGGTCACCGGCCTCCAGCCAGACTCTGCCCTGTTGATGATGACTCTTGAGTTCTGCTGTTGAGCCAGTTAATGCTGTTTGTGCCAAAGTATTGACTTGGACCCAAATCCAGAGCTCTTGCTTTCTTGGCTTAACCACCAGTGTGGCTGTGATGCCTTTTATATGTTCAGAGCCTTTTTTGTGTGTGTGTGTCTGTGTGTGTTCAAGGGTTCTGTCATCACACTTTATTTCACATAATTGCCTGGGGTTTGGGGTGGAATGAGCTCTTCCGAAGGAAGCCTTTACAATCCATGCCTAATAGCTGCTTTTCCAACTAAAATACTGTACCTTTATGTAAGTGTGTAAAAGTAAATGTAATTGGATTATGCAAAATAATCTCTTCAAATGAGGTTTTAAAGCATCAGTCAGCAAGTTGTAGGTGTCCGAAGCTGAGCAGTTCGAGCAGTTCCTTTACGCAGTTGAAACATAAAGGTCTCTTACAGCGCTGATATGTGAGGAAGACTTACTGGAACCCTCCCTCACATCAGAATAGGGTTTTTTTTATAATGGAAATTTCTTTACAGTCCAGATTTTTAACTGTATGAATGCAGTTCTCCACTAAATTAATCCATTAGGCTTTGTGGCTGCTCTTTTTCATCGAGTGCTCTTGCTTTGATGCCTCGTTATTCTAGTGCAATGTTTCCCGCGCCTTCATTTAGATGACTATCAAATGCCTTTTTAGTAGGGGCTCACTTAAAATGTTGGGTTTTGACTGCGAGTGTTACCTTCCACTTGCCTCTCGTGCTGATGTTTTTGAGAGGGAAGTGCCCCGCGGTTCTTCCTGAAGGGTGTCTGTTGACTTTGGGGGAATGAAAAGGCATTTCCTTTGGCGTTTGGAGCACGTACGGAGTCGGCTCTCATGCACGAGACTTCTTTCTCACTGCTCGGAGAACAGCTAGGGTCTGTTTTTTCTTCTGAGCACTTCTATGTTTCACGTGAGTCTCAGGATCTTCTCTCTTCACTATTCTTGCAGGTCAGATGCCGGGGCCTGGTCCGATGATACCTGGACAGCCCATGCCAGGCCGGATGATGCCAAGCGTGTCAGCCAACATCCATCCAGCTGGTGGTGGTCCCCCTCCACCTGGCATGTCACCGATGTCAGGAAATCTAATTGGACCCCGTGTTCCTCTAGCAGCTCCAAATGGCATGTGTAAGTGTATCTCTAGCAGAAAACATTTTTAATATACCTGGTGTGGCTTTTCTGTCGCTTGCCTTGTTGCTGGAAAAGTCATTGTAGGTGAAACCCCTTTATCTGCTCTAGGAATAATAGGATCCGTGCACGCTGGCAGCCAAAGACTGGTGCCAGAGGTGTGCTTGAAGCTTTAAGTGCTTGTCTCCCCTCTAGGCATCCGAACGTACTCCATTGTCCTTTATTTTATTTATAACATCCCTTATTTTATTTATAATGACGCTAAGGCTCTGTGGTCATCATCAAAAACCTCTCCTGACTTAGTCTGGAAGAATGCACAGTAGAGGTTCGGGAATTAACTACATCTAAATCTTTAAATAGTGGAGGTCAGAGCATAATTCAGTTCAACCATACCTTACTGAAAACTTAGCACCGTGAAATTAGAAAGAGGAAGTCCTAATTAGGAAGAAGCAAAAGGTATATTGGGAATGCTCCTTACTTGGTATAAATACTTACACCTCCGAAAAATGAAGTTGATTTATGCTAGCCAAAAAAAAGCAGCTGAAGTCAGTAGCCACTGTGTGGGCGTTACTTGAATGAGCGTGAGAATGGCGTGGCCAAAGCCAGAAAGGAAAAGAAAAGCTGGCATGGCTGGTGTGGGATGCTCCGTCACGAATTCCTCGATAAATTTGTCTGTATTGGTTGCTGCTGGTCTGCTTCAGCGCAGCAGTCATAACCCCAAAAACGCTATTCAGCGTAACTGTCACCAGATGGGCAGGGATTGTGATTGCTTGTAGTACCTCTCCCAAAAAATAATTGGGAAAAGCCGTCCCGTTTTGGCTCCAGCTGACGGGAGCTGCTGAGGAGTACTGACTCATCGGTGTTAACCAGCAGAAGCATGAAATACTCCATTCTGATGCTATTTTAGTTCAGACATGTGCTCCTTATTCTTCTGGTGCTCTAGCTTTACTTAGTTCTCCTTCCCTTTTTCTGAGCCGCTACCGCTGGGAATATCTTATGTCAGGTTGTATTCCTGCTTGCTCTCTTCCCTTATCTTAATTTCTTCTTCTTCCCCCCCACCCCTACTAAACAAGTCAGTCATGTTCCATTAACATCTCCTCTCTGTGCATGAAAGCTGGCCTTTTGTATCCTTCGTTTCTTTCCTCCTACTTGCTGCATCTGTGGATTCGTCTGCTTTAACCTACATACACTGTTCAGAGCTGAAGTGCAGGCTCTGTTTATATAAAGTCTATTGTTCCATCTATTTTAAATAGAAAAAAGCCATAATCTAAAGGCTCGAGCACAGAGATGAGAAATGCTAATTCCAGCTCTTGAAAGTTGCTTGATGTGAACGTTGCCAGCCGCTGAGCTGCATACCTGTCATCTTTTCTGTAAAAACAGGGATTTCCCCCCCCCACGCACCCCTTTTGGCGTCCACACAGTGCTTAGTGGTTGAAAATCACAATAAAACATGGAGCGGAGCTTCACGTGAAGCTTAAGAGATGGGGGACGCCACAGTTGTGGCCGTTTCTGGGGCCAGTCCTCGCTGCTTTCCCCTCAGACAACCGCGTCTCCCACGGCATATAGACACCTGGGCGCTTGCGTTGGGTTCCTTTCCCACGTTCGGCCCCTCCTGGTGTCCTTCTCACTGTTCCTCTGCTTCTTTTTGCAGATCCCCCTCCTGCGCAGCCGCCTCCGCCGGCAGAAGGGGTGACCCCACCTCCGGCAGGAGCCCCGCCGGCCTCAGCCGCTCCGTAAGCAGTCAAGGAAGAAGGAACTTCTACAGCAACATAGTGGTGACCAAAAACAAATTCCTCAGTTACCTTCTGTTCCCTTGGGAGCTTTTCATCTCCCGTTGGCCTGCCCCAGCTGTGTGTGTGTGCCTATACGTACACGTATACAAGCACATATACGCAGCGTCTTTTTCCCCCCCTCTCCCCACCGCTCGTAACCTGGCAGTACTCGGCATTCCTTTGGGAAAGCTTTAGATCAAAGACGCCAGTAGTAACGCCTCCCATGTTGCTGGTGGGAAGTCCTTTACGCTTTGGTCTGCTTGCCTTTCGGAGTGTTGCTCGACTCTGGTTTCTTTCGTCTTGGTGTTTTGAGCTTTGGGTTCTCCTGGGAAGGGTAAAAAGGAAAAAAAACCAAAACAAAACAGAAAAAAACCCCCAAGCTTTTAAGGTGGAAGCATTAACTGAGCTCTAGGATGTGGCCCATGCCCGCTCCACCTGTGATTTAATGTTTCGGGTTCTCCGGGCAGAGCAAAGCATCAAGATCAGATGCCAAACCAGTCATTTTGAGCAAAGAAGGAAAATAAGGGCGTGCTGTAGCACAGAAGGTGCAGGAATGCCAGCCGTGTTCATTACAGCTAGCTGATCGTTAAGGACAGCAGCCGAGTCCTGGGGCTGCCTCGCTAACTTATTAAAGAAAATATTGATCCAGTGCGAATGAAGCCAGGAGTGAATCAATTGGAATAAAACCACTCAATGGTAGGAGTTTTCTTGCTCCAATTTTTACCTTTCTTTTGCCTTTGAAGGTGATAGTTGAACCTTCCCTCTGAGTAGTTTGGTACAGTAGCCAACTGAGGAATAATATCATGATTTTTAGTCCCTCTTTTTGGAGCATATACTTTTTACTTTTTAAAAGGAACAAAAAAAAAAAAAATAGTAGATAGCGAAGAAGTGCTAGCATACGGGATTGGGTTGGGATGGCTGGGGTGCGAATGCCAGAACTACCTCCTGCGGACGGCCGAGGTGGGCAGGTCAGCGACCGTGGTACTCGTCTTCGGGACAGCTCACACATCACCTTCCGCTCGCTGACCCTCCGTGGTCTGGGGGGTTGCGGGTGAGGGAACAGCTCCAGCCGGCAAATCTAGGAGCACTCGTTGAGTGAGACCACCAGCGCGGTACTGCTGATGCAGACCTCCAGACTGCCAAAAGTGCTTGTTTGCTCATCGTTAGTGACTGCAAAAAAATCCTTTGCCGGCTGTGGTTTGGGTTCTCTGCCCTCTTCCTGGCGTAAGAGGGTTTGACCGACAGGTTTCCTTGCCGAGGGTCTGAAGACTGCTTGCTTATTTAAAGGGTGGCTTTCGGCAGCCGAGTGCAAGGTGGTGGTCTAAGGCTTGACCAGAGGGAGATCTCCCAAATTACCCGAAACCTGCAGAACCACTCATACCATTAAAAACAAAAAGAAAAGGATTTGCTTTGAAGAGCACTCAGGTGATTGACTCATCGATGTTAACAGTTGAACTTCCCAGGTCCTGAGAGTGCACGAGTGTGGAGTAACCGTTTCTGGGCTGCCTGCACACCCACTGCGTGCGCAGGCGATCGTCTGCAGCCTTGTTACTTCCAGTGCGTAGGAACGATGCTTTCCACCGCCAAGCTCTGAGAATCCACAGTGCCTAGCAGAGACCGGTCAGGGCCTGCCTGCCTTCCACCTCCCACAAAGGAAATTCATCCCCGAGGTTACCTTCCCCTCCAGGGTCTTTGGGGTGAGCATGGGATTTTCTGGTTCAGACCGTAGTCCAGTTTAGAATAACCTCAGGTTGTTTTTAGCGTGATCAACTTCAAATATAAAGGATCCAGATGGAGACTATTTTTTACTGTACTAGTGATGATCCTACAGAGTATCTGAATTCTTGACACTGTTGTGTTTCTGTATAAATAATACATGTGCTGACTTTTTCATCTGATCCTGTGTATAGGGCCGGTTTTATTCCTGCAACACAGCCACCCAATTTTGTGAAATAAAAAAAACAAGCGGTTTTTGTACAAAGCTTGTGCCACTTTGTCTGGAGTCTCCTTTCCCTCCCTGTGTGCGGTGGATGAGCTGAGAACCGTTAATATGATACAGATCGATTTTGGGGGCTGCATCTTAAATATGAGGGAGTAAATGCAAAGCCTGAGCTTGTTTCCCGGCGAGGTGGGCGGCACCAAAGTGACGCAGGTAAGCGAAGGCCCTTCGCAGTGCTCTCGGTGATCCCGCCGCCGCTTTGGAAAATGGTATTTCAGATTTTAAAAGCTTAATGAATGTGGATGAAGTAAAACGGCATTCGAGGCCTAATAGGATTATTTCTGTTTGATTCCTGCTTTCCCTCTGTCTTGCTGTGCTGACTTGGACGATTGCTCAGGCTCCCGTTCCCCGTTGAATCACACACTTGAAAGAAGTGCTCTGAAGTGGTGGATTTTAATAGAGGAGGACTGGGCACGCTGACCTAGCCGGGTCCCACCGTTCCGCTATTCCCGTACCAGCTTTGCTGTTAATTGTTTAATTCAGATGCCTGTTCAGATCTCTTGTCCTCTCCTGCAGGGCTCCAGAGGCTGCCAGGATAGTTTGCCTTTTTGATTAAGCTGAAACCAGGAGTCCAATCTGGATTATATTCTAAATGTTCCTGGTACTTCACCGGGCATGCTGGATGCGTAACAGTCCCCAGTTCCCTGAAGCTGAGGGAGGAAAAGCACAGGGGTGGAGATGTGTCCCCAAGTCCGGGACACCCCACAGAAGCCCCATCCCCAGCTGGGGATTCCTCCTTCGCTGGTGTGGGAGGTCCCGAGGGCTGGGATCTTTCCCGAATGCTCCCTTGGTGAGCTCCTTAGTGCTCCTGCTTCGGGCCAGGTAAGAGAGGGAAGGAGCTCTTGGTGCCTTTGCGCTGCACTTGTCTTCTGCAAGGCTTGTCCCTCGCGATTGCGCCCTTCTCATCCTGCAGCACGGTGAGTGACTGCAATTTTTTCCTCCTCTCACCTTGAAGACCCTTTCCCTAAGGAATGCAGAGAATATGCTGGATCATAGTGTCAATTCTTGAACAGCTTTTTCTATTTATGGGCCTTTAGAGCTTTGCAGTCACAGAAGGTGGCCGAGACTGGGCTGTTGTCTTGACAGCAACTCAAAGCAAAGTTGAGCGGAGGTCTAGATGCAGTTTGGGACCACGCTTTTGATGTAGGGGTGTTCAGATCCCCCGCAGCTCGCCCTGGCGAGGGTGGGAGCAAGTACCAAAGGGCCGAGGTCACTCGGGCTGCCGGGGCGCGGAGCGGCGCGTGGTCAGAGAGAGCCAAGTCACTCCTGTTCCCAGCTTTACAATACGGACGCCGTGAGCTTGAAGGCAAGTTTAGGGCACGGCTCTAAACCGTAGCTCTTGTAGCCTGGCTCGGCGTCCGCTCCAAAACTGCAGTAGGGCTGTCTGAGAGCAAGATGCTGTTAGGGTAAATGGAAGCTTACCTGCTCGGTGCTGAGCCCTTCCGCCTCGACCAGAAGATTTGCTGTCCCTCCCGAGGACGTGCGCTGCTCGGGGCGGGGGGGCTGCATCCCTCTCCCAGCGGTTTTGTACCGCCAGCGGTGGGAGCTCTGGCCCGCAGCAGGTTTCTTTTCTTGGCACTGTTGCCTTGCTGGCAGGAGGAGCGACGGGGCAGCGGAGCAGGAACGGTGACAGGCCTTCGCACCCCCTGCCTGCGCTGGCCTCCGCTTCCTAATAATATCCTAAAACTCCCCGTTGTGGATGTGTCCTGTCTGGCAATACCAGCTCCACCGTGTGGTGCCTGAAAAGCTGCGGGTTTTGGTTTTTTCTTGGCTGACTTAAAGCCAAAAACACCCGTTGGGGCACCTAAAGAGTCTGGGGTGTCTAAATATGCCTTGTCCTCTGACACCGCTGCTTCAGTTCCTGTGCCTTTCTCACGAGAAACTTTAAAATGAAGGATTTGGCAAGGCTGGAAACCGCGTTTCAAACTCCGCAGGTTTTATAGCACCAAGTAACAACGCGGCTGGGGATAACGCCGATGGGTATCGCCAGACACCGGCGCCCATCCCATGGGCTGATCCCCCCCACCCAAATCCCGGCAGGAGACGATGCGCCGCCACCCGTTGTCCAGGGCACGGATGGGGAGGACCTGCCAGCGGCGTGGCTGTGCCAGCGCCGGGCCCTTGCCCGGCTCTCTAGGAACAGTGTCGCTCTTTGTCTGCGCCGTCTCCCGCCCGGCCGCGTGTGCCGCCCGCGTGGGCATTCCCCCTTTCAGTGGAACCTCCCGCTGCTGCCGGGGGTCACAGTTCAGGGACCCTTTTCAGCAGCCCTGGGAGCTCTCGGGCAGCGGGGTGTCACGTGGAGGCTGCAGCGGGAAACCTAGGGGGGATGACTTGGAAGTTATTTTCCAAAAATCCCTCATTTACTCTGCTTCCAAGTTGACGTATGATAAAAACAATCTGATGTCCACCAAAACATAGCCAAGCTAAGGAAATGTGGGTTGGGTGAGTGGACAGTGAGGTGGGTGGAGAACTGGCTCAGCAACAGAGCTCAGAGGGTCGTCATCAACGGGGCAGAGTCTGGCTGGAGGCCGGTGACCAGTGGAGTCCCCCAGGGTCTGTACTGGGTCCAGTCCTGTTCAACACATCCATCAGTGACCTGGATGAAGGGATGGAGGGCAGCCTCAGCAAGTTCGCCGATGGCACCGAGCTGGGAGGAGCGGCTGATACGCCAGAAGGCTGTGCTGCCATCCAGCGAGCCCTGGGCAGGCTGGAGAGCTGGGCCGAGGGGAACCTCATGGGATTCACCAGGAGCAAGGGCAAGGTGCTGCCCCTGGGGAGGAACAGCCCCCGGCACCGGCACAGGCTGGGGCTGCCCTGCTGGGAAGCGGCTCTGCTGAGAAGGCCCTGGCAGTGCTGGTGGGCAGCCAGTGCCCCTGAGCCAGCGCTGGGCCCTCGGGGCCAAGAAGGGCAGCGGTGTCCTGGGCTGCATGGACAGGAGTGTGGGCAGCAGGGCGAGGNGTGGGACTGGGCTCTTCTCAGCAGTGCCCGACGACAGGACACGGGGCAACGGGCACAAGCTGGAACCCGGGAAGTTCCCCTGAAATCTGAGGCAAAACCCCTTTGCTGTGCGGGTGCCAGAGCAGCGGCCCAGGCTGCCCAGAGAGGCTGTGGAGTCTCCTTCCCTGGAGCCATTCCCACCCCGCCTGGACGCGGTCCTGTGCCCCTGCTCTGGGGGTGCTGCTCACGCAGGGGCTGGACGGGGGGAGCTCCGGAGGGCCCTGCCAGCCCCCGCCGTGCTGGGATCCTGTGAAGGCTGCTCCTGGCCAGCAGGTTTCTAGCACCGGGATGTTTGGCAGTGCGGGTGGTCACCATGCATCAGCGCCGAGGTTGCCCACCCGGGTCCGCGTTGCTGAGCCGACCGAGAGCCGTGGGGAGCAGCGGTGCTCCGGCGCCCGGCGTGCAGGAGCAGCGGGCGATCTGGCGGACAACGACCTGGACCAGCCGCTTCCGCAACGCGGGTTCAGCCCGGTCCCGCTGGGGACGCTGAGCGACATCTCCTCGCCGAGCACTCGTCCACGTGCTGTTGGAAGAGCCACCAGATCCCTGCAGGATCCATTTCGTGGGAATCCCTTGTTCCCTCCTGGCGCTGGGGCCAGGACGTCGTGGAAGACCCACTGAACCGGAGGCGGGCTCTGCCCTTGGAGGATGCTCAGCGCGGAGCTGATTTCTGGTTCTCTGCTGCTGTAATTTTGGCTTCCCTCTTCCAGATGAAACAGAGCCTGAGTCTCAGACGTCATTAGATACCTGTGACCTGTCAAGAGAGGGATACGGTGTGCCTTCACCACTCCACGTGGCGCCAGGGTTCAGCTCTTCTGTCCTCCCAAGCTTTTCTCCTTCGTTTTCTCTTGGGTGAAGTGGTGTCTTCGCTCCTTGTCCTTAGCTGTGAAGTAGCTGCTTTGATTCATCCTGGTTTCCAGCGGTAGTAAAAGCAAAACCTTGAAGATAAAAACCACTTCTGAAGTGCGTTCAGTGCCCTCTTTGCAAAACTGCGAGTACTAAACCCGTTCCCTAAGCTAGGAGGGAGAGGTGGGGAAGGTGCTGTTGCTTGCAGCTGGCTTATCCCGTCCGTGACAGTTTTATTTGTCACTCCTTGCCGACTCGTGAACATTTGCTGAACGCAAAAGGTGTCGAACGCAACGGGCGGGTGCTGCCCTCGGTCCTTGGGACGCAGCTCTCGGCTGGCTCGTCTCCCCAAAGCAGCTTGGGCCCGTTTTACTCAGGTTTTTGCTTGGTCTTTGCAGCTCAGAGCTGTAACGTGCGAGTATGAAACCTCTCCCACCTTCTCCCTCTGCAGCCGCAGAGGAGCACGGTTCGAAAAGGGCTGCTGCAGGGAGAGCACGAGCCAGCGACCGCTTGGACGACGGGGTTCTGCCTCCTCCCGGAGCCTGGCTCTGCCTCTGCGGCACTGAATCCTCGAGCCAAACGCACCAGCTCCCTGTGCAGCCCGGGGAGGGTTTTTTGGGAAGATACCAGCTTGCTTATCCCTCTGGCTGGAGGTAGGAGAGGGCCTGGAGGGCTCCAGCACCGCAGGGCACGCAGAGGTTGCAGATCCGTCTGTCTTCGCCCGGTGCTGCCATCATCTTTCCCCGAGCTGCTCGTGCAGTCCTAAACATAGCTCTTGTTTTGAGGACTTCTGAATTATGGCAATTTTCAGATCAACTCCGTGTCGGGAGCGGTTTGGTGTGTGACTGATACGTCGTGGGTGAATTTATTCCCTGCAGAAATGGTTTGGATGATTTTGTCGGGTATTTAAGGCTGAAAGCAGCGGGGGAGCGGGGCCTGGGCGAGCAGGGAGTAGGCTGAAGATGGATCTTAAGTCTCGCAGCTTCCCCCAGCTATCGGCGTTGCATCAGGGCTCGTCACCTCGGAGCTGTGCCCCGTGTGCTGCCAGCCCCGATCACGGGCAAAGCTGTCCTGCTAAAACCCTGCCTGGCTGAGGTGAGCTTGACCCTGGGCTCAGGCTCGCCGTCCGTGATGCTTTGAGAGAGGGAAGAGCTCACGTGTCCAAGGCGAGCAGTGCCCGAGCCCGGGCAGAGAGCACCGACCTCAACCCCATTTCAATTCGGCATTTTCCGAAGACACAATTTCTTTGCACCTTCCAGTACTTGTTAATTGAAAAAATTGGAAAAGGGGGTGGTTTGAGCATCTCTGGTACCTGGGCGAGGAGGGAGGATGTCAAGCAGGCAGCCCAGGGAGAGATGATGGGAGAAACAAAAGCTGGTCGGCCCATCCTGCCTTCACGCCGTTATCCCAGGGGTCTGGATGTGGCCCGGCGTGGGTCCTGGTCGGGGGGAGGCGATTCCCCCGTGCTCAGATAATGGGAAGGAGCCCAGCCTCTCTCTGGCTGCCTGTCCCCACGGGGTCCCTGATCCTAATCCAACCTGTCGCCCAGAGCAGACCTGCCTTCAGCCGCTCTCGGGGACGGGGACCAAGGTGCCGGCGTGGGGCTGCCCCACGGCTGCTGGCGTGCTCCGTGAGCTGCCAGCCGGGACGTGGGGCTCGGCCAAGTGCCCCCCATGGCACGGGCAGCCGATGCCAGGCGCTGGCGGGAGCATGGAGCGGGGCTGGGGGGGCGGGGGGGTGAGCAAAGCCCCTCCCGTGGCTTTTGGGGGACCCTAAGACCCATGAGCAAGCTCAGCTCCCAGCACTGAACCGGGCAGAGCAGAGATTTGGGGTGAGATTCCCCCCCAGCTGTGTGCGACCTGCTCACATGACAGACAGACGGACGGACGGACGGAGCTCATGCTGGCTTCCTCTGGAAACGCCCCGAACGGGCTGCCAGTGCGGCTGCATTTCATAGTCTTTTAATTCACCTTAAATATTTTGAGTAACTCCCCCAGGAAAACACGTGCCCGGCAGCAGCAGCTGGTTCTGCCCGAGAGGAGGGAGCTGCCGCTCGATTTCTTCTGCGAGACTGGAGAGCCGTCGCCGTCGGTCTGTCCTGCCGCCCCTCATCCAACCCTCTGCTGCTGCCGCCGCCTCTAACCAAGGCAAATCTGAGGCAGGTTTGTGGGAAAGGTGGTGAAAGCGGACTCAGGCGACGGCTCCGACGCCTGCGCTGGGCTCTGCTGCTTCGTCCAGTCCTGAATTCAAGCGTGGTGGTGGAGCCCGATGCGTTACGGCTCTGCCACGCTTTGCCGGGGGGGCGAGAGGGGGGAGGCTCCTAAATCCACCCCCCAGCTGGATGTCCCAGCCTGGTGCACAGCACCGACCACCTCCCCTCATTTCCCTGAAGCAGCGGCTGAGCTCTGCCCGCGGAGGGGGCCGAGACCCTCGGTCCCCCCTTGCCCAGCCAGGGTGGCTGCTGGGGGGGCCTGACCTGGAGCCGCTGGGGCAGGGGTGGGTGCGGAGCCTGCACCGGCGGGGCCGAAGGCGTGTGGGGAGGTGGGGGCTCCAGGGGGCTGCAGGGAATTGCAATGGGCACCGTCCCCTGGGACGGGGGGAGCCGCCCCATCCAGCCGGGGTGGGGGGTGCCAGCACCCCCTCGTCCCCCGTGGATCCCGTGGCATCCCTCCTCCCCGCAGCACTCAGCACCCTGGGGTGATGCTGGCTGCAGCTGGAGCTCTTGGGGGGTGTCGATACCCCGAGGGGACACCAGGGAGCGGCCAGCTGACCACGGCCGGTGGCCCAGGCATGGGAGGAGGGCGTCCCCTTGGCGCCAGGGCCGGGAGAGGGGCGATGCTCCTGGGCGAGGTGCCCCAGGGCTGCGAGGTGACACGGGCCAGAGCCACCCAACCCCACCGGCGAGGAGGAGCTGGTGCTCCGGGACGCTGGCGCAGGCTGTCCCAAGGGCTTGCGGAGCCTTCGTCCATGGAGATGCCCAAGCCCTGACCAGGCACGGTCTTAGGCAACCTGCTCCAGGTGACCCTGCGTGAGCAGAGGTGGGCCCAGGTGGGGTGCAGGAGTCGCCGTGGGTGCTGGAAGTTCCCGCGGGCTTAACCAGCACCAACCACTTGAGCATAAGCACCGTGAGCCATCGCTGCTACGTACCAGCACCCTGCCCCAGTGCTGGGGAAGGGCTTTGGGCGCAGGATGGGTGCTGCTACCCTGCCTGGGCTCCATCTCCCTGCCCCGTGCGTCAGCCCCAGCACCGTCCCCGTCCCCAGGATCCCACCCGCCTTCCCTCGGCCTCTTGCTGCGGTGGTGGGGACCCAGCTCCAGGCAACGCGTGGGACCCTGACGCCTCTTCCTGACCCTTTCCCCCGGCTGTCACAGCCATGTCCCCCCGTCGGCCCCTCGGCCGGTCCCCTTGGAAACGCATCCAGGGGCGGAAGCACGGGGAATATTAAGCAGGTGCAGCCCCTTCAATCCCCCTTTGAGCGGGGACAGAGCGGGGCTTGTTCCCGGCGCGGGGAGCCCGGCCAGGCGCGGCGGCTGCTCACGGGCAGAGGGGACCCCCAGCCCCGCCACCCCTGCAGCCCAGCTCCCCCAGTCCCTGCAGCACCACGGCTGCCCCTCTGCACGGGACGGGGTGGCGGGGGCGAAGGGTGCGCAGTGGAAGGCGGGGGGTTGCAGCTGAGCTGATGTGGGTCCTAAACAGGGGCTGGGGAGCACCAAAATGGGCTCCCCCAGGAGCACCCGCTGCTCCCCAGGCCCTGCCCTGAGCATCCTTCCCCGGCGTGGGATGTGGGATGTGGGACGTGGGATGCAGGAGCGGCCGTGGCCGGCACGTCCCTGCACCGCAGCGAAGAGGACATGCAGTGAGTGACCTTGGGAAGCCTCAGCCAGCCGGGAGCTCGCGCCGGCCCCGAGAGGACGAGGTGGTCACGGGGCGAGCGGTGCAGGCGGCAGGGGACGGCAAAGGCGCAGCCCCTCACCTGCGCACGGGTCCGGGCTGAGCCCCCCGTGCAGCTCGGGGCGTCCCCACACGTGTGGTTGTCCCCAGCAGAGGTGGGGTCCAGGGTGGTGACAGGCCGGCTGCCCCCCGGGTGGCACCCGCAGGGTTTGGGTGCTGCCCCGGCTCTGTCGGGGCCAGGAGGGAGCGCGTCCCGTCCCGTCCCGCCCCGCGTGGCTTCGGGCGGCGCAAAGGCAGAGCCCGAGGCCGCGAGGGTCCCTCCATGCCCGCGCAACGCGTGCACCCACGGCCGTGCGCACGCCTGGCTCCCCGCGCGTGCTTGTCCTCTGGGCCCTGCCGCAGCGTGCGTGCCATGGGGCTGCTGCCCGTGGCCTGCCCGCGGCCTGCCCGCGGCCCCTCTGCGCTTGCCCTGGCCCCATTGCTAGGCCGGTCACGTCTGCGCAGCTTCTCCTCTCCTGGCTCTTCCCCTGCTCCATCCAGCCGCTGTGTCGGCTTGGCCTGCCCGCCTTGCGCTGGACCACGGTCTGGAGCAGCCC
>VZTV01080210.1:0-11502 GCA_013400875.1 Anhinga rufa
TAATAATAATAATTTAAAAATCAGGTTTCTGGCAAAGTGTTCCATGGTCTTTCAAAAGTATTTAGAGCTGTTCAATCCTATTATTAACCTCAATGTGATACCAATTAACAATTATTTATGCTCTTTTATGCTCCCAGCCTATCTCACCTGCTGTCGATACAACATGGAGCAGCATCTCAATCTCACAGGTAAACAGTGTCCAGCTGCTGTAGGAATACTCCCATCGTACCAAATAAGCCCGATCATCCAGCATCACTTGGCCCACTGTTCCCTGAGGTATCCGCAGATTTGTTTGACCTAGTCCTAAACATTGAAGAAGCAGGTGAGATAAATTCACAAATTTACCCATGAGTTAGAAGCCAGATAAAGAACTAAATTCCCCAAAGTATTTAAAAATTCCCCAAGGTATTTCAACAAGAAAAGGTTAAGTACGGTTTCCTTACCAAGAGGATAGAGGAGCTTTGGGGCCTGTCTTCGCCAAAGCGTGCCATCTTCATGAGAGATCACATCAGGAGGTTTATGCTTGTACAGTTCGATATAGAAGGACATCTTATCCAGGAAACTGTATACCTGCATACAGAGAGAGCTTAACACAATATAGACAAAGAGCCAGACCTTCTTAAAAATTAATCAACCAGGTCATTTCCAGGAATAGGCAAGTTTTCTTGATGTGGACAATATCCTTCTAA
The DNA here is from genome assembly GCA_013400875.1 of Anhinga rufa. Taxonomy (NCBI): domain Eukaryota; kingdom Metazoa; phylum Chordata; class Aves; order Suliformes; family Anhingidae; genus Anhinga; species Anhinga rufa. The sequence goes on from VZTV01080210.1 coordinate 690, forward strand.
TACATCAACCCTGCCAAAACATTATTAGACAGCCCACATGTCCAGACAAGTCTAATGTAACTAATCAGGAACTTCTTATGAGTAAAGTACAACCTGAAAAATTAGGCAGTATCTTAATCTTCAGCCATTAGAGCTGAAAAGTTTTCTAAAACCCAGAAAAGAGTGTCCTGCAACAGTACAGGACTAAAAAGGAGCCCTGTCCACTGTTCTTTGACAAAAGCTTAATGTTTGTTATCTAAGATTGCAAGTGAGATAAGCAGATATAATGGAAAGAAAGAATCACCCAGCATTATCACATAGCATGTTATCCCTGTCTTGAAATCACCTCCCAAACACCAAGAGAGATCCTGTACCTTTTTTGCAGTAGATTTATCAGACACAAGGGCTTGGAGCAGCTGAAGAAGAGGAGTAAGAAGATGGGGGAACATCCCACACACACTGTCCAGGATAATACCCAGACCCGCAGTAGGTTCCTGGTGGTGGAAACAGAAAAAAAAAGTCATATTACTAAAAAGAAATGCTAAAATGTTCTCAGTAAGCACAAGGATACAGTTCCTTTTTAAGTTGTACATTTAACATTAATCATGCACAAAAGTATCACTCCAGTCCTTGCACAGACTAAAGCATGAGGCAGTGTGCAAGTATAAGGCAGGAAGTAAGACTATAATGCATTACATATCATCCTAATTCTGTGACAACAAAAAATAAGCATGATGCTTTTGCCAGCAGTTAGTTCAATCCTTGCAACCCCAGCCCTGGTTTAAACTATCACCTATATTAAAACTTGTTCCAGTATCCTTCAAGAGTAAAGCCAAGGCTGTACCTAAAAGGCAGGAAAGGGCAAAAGTAAATCAAAGATAGATACAAACGAACACTCGCTCCTCAGGCCCTCCTAGAAACTAAATAAATACAATCAGTCTGTTCCCTTCCTAAAAGGGAATCTTTTATCAGGTTTTAGTTACAGGCAAGGTAGGTCAAGAAGTTGCCAACACACTCACAGTCTTCCAGAAGAGCTGAGGAATGCTGGAAGCTGCCAGAACTTCACATGCAGCATCAATTATATCCTTCAGAGGAAGAGAGGACCGAGAAAATAAAAGTTACTTTACACAGGGGGATTTCATCCCAACCAAGTTCTGCCACATCTTCAGAATTTAAGTTTCCATGTTTATCAGCCAAGATGTAACTACTTCCTCTAGTCAAAAGAGAAAGAAACACCCAACACACCCAGACCCAGAACACACACAGCCAGACTAAAGCTTTAACATGAATGGACCAGCCAGGACAAATACATCCACTATATCTGCAAAGGGCTATATGATGTCTTCTCAAACTTGGATATGGAGCAGTATTATTTCTGTTGCTTTGGCAACAACACATCAACAATTAGTTTCAAATCCATAGGACTTCAAGTGCAAGATATGCTCTTCCATCATTAATCAGCCAGTCTGCAGAGGTGTTTACTAAGTTTGCATTGTGTAAATGCAGTAGGAAAAACAGCAAATCGCTCTTTTAGATCTAAGTCACAAAGTTTGCAGTCTCAGATGCAGGATTACAATTTAACAAAAGTAATTAGCATCAATTATGACAGGTTATTTTAAATTAGGTAACAGAAGCAATGAGCCTTGGATGCTTACCTGCTGATTGCCCAATGTATGTAATTCCAGTGATGTCAGGACAAAGGAAAGAAGTCCATAAATACACATACAAGCTGTGCTGGCAGTACACTGGAAAGAAAGGATACACAAGGCCATTATAGGAAAGACTATCAATTATGGAACACACCATAACTGTACTCAGTCTGCTTTACAAACTGAGTAACTGCCTTCTGCATACATCCTTGCTGTAGTCAGCAGAGGGGCAGCAAAACAGGAAGCAGTCATTGGTTAAGCTCCATGTTCACATGAAATATTTCACCGAAATGAGAAATCTTGTCACTACCATTATCATTAGAAATGCCTTCCAAACATATAAAAAAAAAGCAGCACTCTGTGTTCATAGAAATCAAAAGGATTTGCTTTCACTGGTTTCTGCCTACAAAGTACTTTACTCTCACATATGGTATTGTCTAACAAAACCATATGCAGAGAATAGTGCTGAGTTAAATCACCTAATACTCAAGATCCCCAATGGCAAGTACACTTATGGAGGCAAATCAACAAATGTGATTAAATGCAGTCTATTCGGCTCAAAAGAGATGTAGTTCCTCAACTTACAAAAGTGTGTTTAATTCCTGTTTAATTTCAACTTGATTTCTGATCGTCACTGAAAGAAGGTAAGATGATAAAACATGCTTTACTGCATACTCTGCTTAAAACCAGATTCAGTTTGAATGAACACTGGTTTAAAACCATCCACTTCCCATCATACCTTTACATCAGTAGCAGTTAAAAACCTTCAAGAGCTTACATATATGATTATAAGAAACTCACATTCTTCCCCCCACTGCTCAGCGATCGCAGAAGCTTTGTCAGATACTGGAACACATTCAGCTGGATAGCAGTGCTGCCCATTCTCCTGATAATGTTTGTTGACTCCTCTGGATTTACAGTGTGACGGAGCAGAGCCCAGGCCAGAAGGACGGGAGCATGATGTGAGACATCCCCTAACTGCAGCAGCTGATTGTCCATCTCCTGCGCAGAGACAAGACAAAAGCAAAATAATTGAGATCTTCTGAAGGAAGTTCATACTCAGCAAGCATATAGCTGATTGCATCTTCTTGCTAACAGTCGCCTTTCCCTTGCAGATAATTATTTCAAACCAGCAACTGACCAAATTATATACTTCAGCCTCCGTCTGTTTTTCTGCATGGTTTACTTAGAGTTGGTCTAACACCTCAGATATTCTCTGACCTAAAAGCACTGACATTACAAATCTTTTGCTTCATTCCCATCTGGAAATTTCACAATGCCCCTTTCTTTGCACACATCTTTCTTTAGAGAAAGGCCCAGGATAACCAAGGAAATATAAGGGGGAAAGGAATTAATTTCATTCTTATTTGCCCAAAAATGTTATGTGGATGCTAGTTCCAATACTTGGTCAACAAACCCAAGGATCAGAAACGTACAGACATAATCTTTAAACAGCACTTCTTGGGTAATCACAGTAAATTCTGTAGGCCCGATGAAGGGTTACTCTGCCAGTGCTTTACCTGGTGGATGCGGTCATTATTGGCTAACTTGTGCTCCTCCGTCCTGTCATCCAAAGCACGTTCATGGAGGGAGTCAATTTCCATGCCCTCTACCAGAATAAGAGCACTAAAGTAGCTACAAGCAGGAAAAGAATAAAAACAAGTAGGTCAGAATTTAAGAATTCAGAGGTTTTTTTAAAACCGATATATGGTCAAAAAACAACCTTTAGTTTGCTTTTGTTCAGCTGTTCTTTGAAGCAATAAGATATTACATGAAATTAACAGCATGTAATCCAGGTTTTGTCTGAAATGCTAGTATATGACAAATTACAATCTTCAGAAGTACCATTTCTGGTTGAAAAAAAGGTCACTGAAATTTGAAGATAGCTTTTCTACCTTTGTAACTCTCTGCCACCTGGCAGGATTTTCATTCCCCCTGGCTGCAGCTCAAGGTATGTCCCATGCAGCAAAATGAAGACATTACTGCCATTCGTAAGCAGATCCACAATAGCTCAAACTGAGGCAACACAGTTAACAATATAGTTCAGAGAGGGAGTGCTAGCCTCTATGCTGGTGGAGAGCAAGCTGACCCTGAGCCAGCAATGTGCCCTTGTGGCCAAGAAGGCCAATGGTATCCTGGGGTGCATTAAAAGGAGTGTGGCCAGCAAGTCGAGGGAGGTCATCCTGCCCCTCTGCTCTGCCCTGGTGAGGCCGCATTTGGAGTGCTGTGTCCAGTTCTGGGCCCCCCAGTTCCAGAAGGACAGGGAGCTGCTGGAGCAAGTCCAGCGGAGAGCCACAAGGATGCTCAGGGGACTGGAGCATCTCCCTGGTGAGGAAAGGCTGAGAGACCTGGGCTTGTTCAGCCTGGAGAAGACTGAGGGGGGATCTCATCAATACTTATAAGTATCTGAAAGGCAGGTGTCAGGAGGATGGGACTGGACTCTCTTCAGTGGTGCCCAATGACAGGACAAGGGGCAACGGGCACAAGTTGGAACACAGGAAGTTCCACCTGAAATATGAGGACAAACTTATTTACTCTGAGGGTGCCAGAGCAGTGGCCCAGGCTGCCCAGAGAGGTTGTGGACTCTCCTTCCCTGGAGACATTCAAACCCCTCCTGGACGCGGTCCTGTGCCCCCTGCTCTAGGTGTGCCTGCTCACGCAGGGGGGTTGGACAAGATGATCTCTCGAGGTCCCTTCCAACCCCTACCATTCTGTGATTCTGTAGCAGCCAAACTACCAGCACAGGACAGCAAAGACACAATTTCACTTTACTACTAGACCACCTGAGGAGTGGCACCGTGTCTTCATTGCCATTCTTAACAGAGACAAGATTATATACTAGATTAAAGCTAGTATGTGGATACCTCTCTACTTTGCAATCACACCTTCATTTTGCCACAAACCTCCAAGGTGACCAAAAAAGCTATTTTGCCTTCATCACAATAAGCTTAGTTTGAAATAGTGGTGATTTTAAGAGGCAGCAGCAAGAGTTATAAATGTTTTCCTCAGGAAAAAAGCAACTCACTTCGCAAATATACATGATACTTACCCAATACGATCCACCAGGTGATCCATGCTCTCATCTACCAAATGTCTGTTGGTTTGTCTAGTGCCAAATCCCTGTTCTTTGAACATCTTTGCAAATGCCAGAAGCTCATCAGGTGCCATTTCAAAGTATGCATAGTAGAGGAAGATGACTTCCAGGAGCATGGACTGTTCACGGAGGCATTGCACAAACCAACGCGAAACCTGACGTTCTGTCTGCACAAGGGAAAGTTCTACCATCATATGTCGAAGCTCACAGGTCAGCCAAAGCAGTTAGAAACTGAGAAGTGTTGAAGTATTTCAACAGCTTGTGTAGGCAGTGGTTTGTAGCAATGGCAAGGAAAGCCACTGTAAATACAGAGTGTGCTGATGCAGAGAGATTATGAACAACTACACATAAATGGATCTGTTAGCCTAGGGCTATCAAAGGATTTATTACAAGGAACAACAGGTTCCGTGCAACTCTCTCTGTTTCTGAACAGAAGTGTGTTCTGTTAAAGAGAAAACAAATTTCAGGTTTCTTGGACCAGGAGAAACACCCTTTTTAACTGCATCTGCACATACGCATTTTCCAATATACTACATATAAGGAAAGACTTTATAAGTTTCATAAATAATAGCAAGAAACAAAATACCATGAGATTTCCATGTGTTTCCCATGTAGGAGCTTCTGCTTTGTACAGCGCTTCAAACTGTTTCCGGTAATTAGGAACTAGTTCCTTGTCCAACTTTTCAACACACTGGAAGTATTGTGCCTTAAATAAACAAATAAATAAATGAACCTCTCACATTTCTTCTCACACACTTGATTTTTTGCAATCACAAGTGGACAACTACTACACAACTTATGTATTTAGTCTATTTCAATGCCATCACATCCAGGAAAAGGTTCCTGTACTCACTGTGTAAGGGTGCCTCTCGTCCTGAAAATAAGTGAGTAGATGGAGGACACAGCGCAGAATGCAGATCCTCTCTTCATAGTAATAGTCAGCAAGCTGTGAATATACGGTGTCATCAATATCAGTTTGGTATTGTGTCCAGCTCCCAGACACTTCCCTCTCCCATACACTGCCAAGGCCTTCATCACAAGAATATATAGTGCTCAAAACATTACTACAGATGGAGTTTCAAATAGGCAGTTTTTAAGTTATCTGAAAAAAATACCACCTTAATTAACTTTATGGAACTCAATAAAACATGCCCATAGGGACATATCTATAATTACACTGCTAAGTGAGGAGACTTGGAAAAGAAAGGCAAAAAGACAGAGAGAGATGGTCTCTCATCCCTCATCCCTACTACCCTCTGTCAGATATGACCATCAGTCTCCATTTCAGAGTTGTCACTTCAGACAATAACATATAAACCTATAAGCTTTGGAAAACATGGGAGCGTATGTCTGCTCAGCTAAATTCCCTGACATTAAGCCTAAAACTGCATTTCTGTAGCAACTATTAACACTGATCAAATCTTTATGCACATCCCTCTGTTTCAGAAGCATCTTCTAAAATCTGTTCTTTAAATGAAGGAATACTTCAATTATTCCAAGGTTTTCTGGACCCACAGAAATAAAGTTGGTTCTCTGTCAACAGATCTTTTCAACAGAAAACACAAATGGAAATGACTAACCTTCAGCATCAGAGCCTGACTCTGCCTTTCATCCTGAAGAACTGTCTGTAAGCAAAACACAATAAAATAAAGAATTATATACTGCAGAAATACCTACTAACAAAATACATATTCACAAAAAAGAGACTGAAAGAAACAAAAGACAATTTTTTTTCCCATTTCTTTTGGAAAGACAGATTCCAAAAGTAAAAAGCCAAAATACTCAATTTGTAACTACGTATTTGTTCTTCATCTCCACTCACTCTCCTTCACAAATCCGTAACTTTCCTGTATTCCTGCGATAGAGGAGCTGAGTTCCTGCAGAGAGATTCCAGCAGGAAGACGTACTAGAAAGTTAGGCCTGGATATCTGCTATCACATTTTCTTAAAGCAGCACTTGAGCATTGCAGGTTCAGAGAAGAAAAGCTACAAAGCCATCTCCATTCCACATGTGACCACATGCATCAACAAACTACTGGTATTAAGGAAAGATGTGGAGTAAATGGAACATAAATGGGAGCCATGGACCTTCAGGGAGTCCCTTGTTCCTCTGTAATCCTCTTGAAGATAACACTGTAACAACTGCACACTCTGCTCTTCATCCAGCCCCTGAAAAAAAGAGAGATGCTCTGTAATGAATAAAACGCAACTGAATTCATTAAAGATGAAGATTCCCTCCAAATATTCAGGCAGGTCTTCTCTTCAAAACAATTAACTTCCAAAATAAGCCAAAAGAAAATTTTTGCATCAGGCAGATGCTTCCTTTAGTCAGCACTTCTGTTTAAAGCAAAATATGTAAGCTTTGATGTCACTTAGATGTAGCCAGTTTAACTTCAGCTAAAGGAGTGTAACGGTGCTTTTAAAAAAAGGTACCGCCACCAGTCACCAAATTCCAACTTTGGCCTTGAAGGAACATAACCTTGCAGGTAAATCGACAGGATTTTCAAACATGGAAACTGATTTAGGGACATCAGTTTTTAGCTGAGCAATTCAGATGTCTTGAAAGAACCCAAGTGGGTGACTACTTCTGAAATGCAGGGCCCTTTGCAGCAGGAAGGGGCGTTAACCAGGAAAACTGAGGCATCTCAAGGTCACTAATGACTTTAAATTTTTCACCTACAGCCCCAACTTCTAACATCCTTTAGATTATTTTGAACTGAAAGGAATTTAAGTTTGCCTCTATCCAACATCAAGGAGGTTACTTAAATAACAGAATCCCAATAACAAAGCATTCCAATTGCAGGGATCAAAATTAACCAGGATAGCCCCTTCACTCACCAAAAACTTGCTGACCCTCAGACCCAACTCTTTCAGTGGAGCAGCTACATCTTTATTAGCTTTTATTTTTTCTGCGGAAGTAGTACTAAAGAAAAAAAGAAATTTTAGTCATGAAAAATGCAGCAATCACAAGGAATGAGTTCAAGGGGCTTAACTCCAAAGTTCTCGGTTTTATCAGTTTAAACTGAATATTTACGTTTTCCTCAATGGCCTTTCAGTATGTCATACAACAATATTCTGTAATCTTCCCACCAGACAAGACCTAACATTATTCACTATTATTACTATAATAAATGCAGGCTATATTTATTCCACCTTCTCCAGTGAGGGAATCTGTATATCTTTCTGGGATGACTGAGTGTCAAGAGGAGTTACTTCTCCACAGGCTGCACACTTGCACATGATCGCTGCAGCTCAGCAGAAGCAAGGGTCAAAAGCTACCTAACATTAGTAATGACAGCAACAACTGCTGTTACTTCTTTCTGGTCTGTATTTCATGCCCAAAAATGTTATGTGGATTAAGTACTTTCTCTTGCTACTCCTCTCCTGAAATCTCAAGTCATGCAAAAGAGTAAAAATCTATTTTTATGTAATTGGAGAGAAACAGTCAACATGCTCCTCTACTTATTAGGAGATCCCATTTTAAGGTTCATTTCTAAAATCAAGCAATCACTATACCTTGGCGGTTTATAATATGAAAGTCCCTCTAACAATCTTTGCCAGTGCTTGTTCAATTCTGCCGCAATCTGTGCCTAAAAAGAAAACCAAATGCTACTCAACAGATTCTTCAACGTACACTTCTGAGTATCAGATTCGTTAAATTTAAGCAAAGCAAAGAAATTCCACCACCACAAAGAGACAGGAAAAACACAAGACAAGTGTCTATGATTCAGACTGATTCAAGGTGCATACTGTATGAGAAAGCTCGCTGCCTTGCCTAATCATGGGAAGGGAGGGGAAATAGGAGGCAATGGACTGGGTTCAGAAACATTTGGATTTCCAACCTCTGGGCTAATTCTTGAAAGCATGGGCTCCGTCCCAGAAAATAAGGAAGCAAGCTGTACCACTCATGAATACCCCAGGCCAGCCAGTCTAGAGAGTAGTATTTGTGTCCGCTCCAGAAAGGGAACCACCTTTTCACATACACCCTTCCAGGTAGTTCATGAAGCAGCTATAAACAAGGAGTGGAAGAATGAACAAGTAGTGGAGATAGAGGAACAAAAAACGCACTGAGGAAGAGGGAAAAGCAGCAAAACATATTTTTACTAATATTCAAAGAGAGGTAAAAATTATATATTTGGCCATGGAGTCCATTCAGTGATGGGCAAACATGCTTATCGAGACACAGACTTACTGGTTCTCTTAAAGCTGATCTGCCCAGAAGAATTGTCCACAATTCTCTGCTGCTCCTGTACAGGAAGGGAAAAAGTGGAGAGTGTTTTAATGATGAACACTATTTCAGGCTTCCATTTAGCTTACACCTTTTTCAAAGCAATTAACTCAGAGCAGACTGCACTGCAATATAAGTAAACTGATTTAGGGAACATTGGTTTTTAGCTAACCAGTTTCAGATGTCCTAGAAGAACCCAGGAAAGACCCAAAGAGGGTGACAACTGATATAGCAAGACTTGCAAAGTCATATCAAAGCAGCATCACATTTATATCAGTTTATTAGCTCAATTTGATTTTGCTACTTGGACATTTGAGGTTAGTAAAAAGAAACCTAACAGAAGTATAGACTGATATTTTATTCAGTTACATTCAACGCTCTCCTCCAAACAAATTCTTCCCTAACAGTTTCATCCTCCAGTCTAAGTGGAATATAAAACTGGGTGAAGTGAAAAATTGCAACAGCTTTACATAAGGTAGAATGATTTGCTGCAGGTCTTCAGAACATTTACCCTTGGCTTCTTGTTTCTTCCTGAGGACTCTGTAGAAAAGCCAATCTGCACTATAAGGTATTACAGTCAAATCCTAACCCTGGCATACACATCCAGAAAAACGAGTCTCCCTACAACAGCTCTGAAAAAGGATGTTTGCCAAAAAGAATATTCCAGGAACTTAGACAAATGCTGATTTGTTAGCAACATAATACAAATCAGGAGTTAAACACCACAGTTCCCCATGCAAAGGCTGTCTACAAAAGCAAGAATGCTCATTAACTTATTTTTAGAATAGCATCATCAGAATAACACACTATGGCAGAGAAAGTCATCTGCAACTTCTGACACATGGTGCCGCTTAAATGATAAGACCTATTATTTCCAGTACACCTACCAACATAATTTCTACCTGCTAATTCCTTGAGAGTTAGCTGCACCTCCCTGTGTACATGCTAACAAACCTTCCCGTGACTCGGTCGGCAACCAGCTGTGGGTGCACCTCTCCAGCCCACACAGAGCACCGAAAGGCCACAGAATTTTACCAAGAAAAGAAGCGCTTTGTAGAACTGAGCACCAGCCTGGCAGAGCCAACCCTTCTACTTTTCATTCCCTCCTAACCTCTTCTATGAATAAAACAGACCACAGTTTGTTGCCGGTTTATTAATTAGGCTCAAGACAGCTAAGGAAGGGAAGCTCTCTTTATGCGATCACATGTAACAGCAGTGTTCTTGTCCCCATTAGGGCTTATAGACATTAATTTAATAAAAATCAGACATCTAGGAGCACTCCAGAGCAGAAAAATGTTACAATAAGCATCAATAAAAGTGCTCAGCACGCATCTAAAGTGATCACTGAGCTTGGTATTCATTGAATCACGTCCTTTCTACATCTTCCACATCATTATTTTGATTTTTTTATTCGCCAAGCGTTTCCAAAGGGTGAAAATCAACCCTCGAACGCTCTGCTCATCACGAGAACAGCTCTGGGGCTTGGGGGGTCTGACAGACACCTCCGGGACGCTGGCGTAAAGCGTCCAGCTTCGCCAAAGCAAAACCTTGTAAAAAGTTCTGTTTAACATTTCACCTTTTACCATACAGCAGAATAAAAGAAACGCAAAATCACTANCCCCCCTCCCCGCCCCGCGGAGCGGGTCCCGCACGCAGCGAGGGACGGTGCCGCCGCCGCCTCCCCTCCGCCCCACCGGAGCCGCCGCCGTGTTCCCGCACCTCGCGCACAGCCCGCCCGCCGCCATCTTCGCTCCCCTCTCACGTGACCCGCCGCGCGGAGTCGTGTGTGTGTCCCCCTCCTCCCCGGCGCCGTTGTCACGTGGTGGGGGCCGGAGGCGGAGCGGCGGGGGCCTCCTCGGCGGGC
>VZTV01080210.1:11525-25126 GCA_013400875.1 Anhinga rufa
CGCCAAGATGGCGGCGTCCTGGGAGGTGGGTGCTCGCTCGGCTCCCGGGCTGCGGGGGGGCGGCCGGGGAAGGGCTGCAGGTCCTCCGCGGGACCCGGGGCTCACCCGGGCAGGGGCTCCGAGACCTCCTGGGGGCTGTCGCGGCCGCCGTCCGCGCTGCGGCCCGTGCCTCGCCGCAGCTTCCCGGTAGCGAAGGCTGGGTTGCGGGGTGCGGCGGCTGAGGGGGAGAGGGCGGCGCGGACGGAGAGGGCGAGGGGAGCCCGCAGCGCTGCGGGGGACACAGGGCGGAGAGGGAGGAGGCAGGTGCTGCAGCGAGGCGAGGGTTACGGGGCGTTTGGGAGCACGCAGCGGGAAGCTTCCCTACCCGGAGCAGCCGGGATGCAGACCCCGAAACGGGCACAAAACCTTTAATCCGTCTTGAAACTGGGAGCGATGGGTCCCGTTCGATGTGTGAGAGTGAGGGAGTGCTGAGGGGCTTCACGTTACCTGAAAGAAGGTGTGGAGGAGGGAACTGCAGCAGGCACAAGAAAATGAAATAATTCAGCAGTGAAATGCATCACGTTGCAAATTCAAAGCTGCTGCATTAGAGTAGGAGACCTGCGTTTCATTTAGTGAAATTCTTCCTTGTCTTACAGCCAAGCTGGCAGGCTGCCTGCTGGGGGAAGCTGTCATGTGTCATTATTGATGCAAGAGCTAGGCTGCAACCTTAAAATTGCCAGACTGAGTGGGAGGTCTTTTTCAGTGTTTGGCTAGTGTGTGGTATTTACCCTGCCTTTTCTGAAATAAGCCTTAAACTTCCCCCTCCTCTGTGCTCAGAAACAAGGAGTGGAACCCCAAACCTGTTACGGGTCATAGGTAGGTATTGCCCATGCCAGTTATGTTTTATTGACTATACAATTAATTCTTCTCCTGTTCTGTTTAAAAATTAATTGTGATGGCAAAAAAGATTACACTTGGCCTGATCTAGCTGTATAGCAACAATAAATGTAATGAAGTCGTTTGGCAATCAGTGATTTCAGGCCATAGGAACAAGGATGCCAAAAAGCAATCTATTAATAATTAAGAGTTTTCAGTACAAAGTCATAAATAACTAAACACTCCAGACCCACAGTGTAAGGGAGTTTGACAGTACGAACTTTTAATAGTTACCCAGTAGTATTACTAAGATCTCTATCAGCTTTATAATCTGATGACACCATTCAACAGTGGATGAAAACCCAAACCAGAACTTTAGATAAACTTCTAGCCTTCTGTGAAGGAGCTAATGTAGATATTAGTAATGAGACTGGGGGAGCAGAATTTAATAAGTTCACTACTAATCAGCTTAAGGGTGGGCCAGAAAGGATGAAGAAATCCAAAGTTTCAGCTGGAGATATCGTATCCAGCAGGGATACGTATAACTGGATCAGCCATTCTACTGCCAACTGGAGTGCTGTGTCCAGTTCTGGGCCCTGCAGTTTAAGAAGGACAGGGAGCTGCTTGAGCAAGTCCAGCGGAGAGCCACAAGGATGATCAGGGGACTGGAGCATCTCCCTGATGAGGAAAGGCTGAGAGACCTGGGCTTGTTCAGCCTGGAGAAGAGAAGGCTGAGGGGGGATCTCATCAATACTTATAAGTATCTGAAGGGTGGGTGTCAGGAGGATGGGACTGGACTTTTTTCAGTGGTGCCCAATGACAGGACAAGGGGCAACGGGCACAAGTTGGAACACAGGAAGTTCCACCTGAATATGAGGAAAAGCTTATTTACTGTGTGGGTGCCAGAGCAGTGGCCCAGGCTGCCCAGAGAGGCTGTGGAGTCTCCTTCCCTGGAGACATTCAAACACCACCTGGATGCAGTCCTGTGCCCCCTGCACAGGTGTGCCTGCTCACGCAGGGGGGTTGGACAAGATCTCAAGGTCCCTTCCAACCCCTACCGTTCTGTGATTCTGTGAAATACGGAAACAGATACCTTCAAAGAACCCAAAAGAGATGCCAGTATAATGGCATTGGCTGATATATGGCTAAGACAAAATATCAAATTACAGATAAGAAGAAATAAAGGTTGCCAGAAAGCAATAAGTGCTGGTGAGAATTGCTGTTTGAATGCCCACAATGCCTCGAAGAAGATATGATTTAACCTACAGTCATTATGTCCGTTGCTGATTATCTCATTTATTATATAGTTCAAAAGTTTAAAGGAAGGGTTAGTTTACAGTGCAGCTGTCCTTGGCTGTGAGCCTTGATTCAGAGAAGGTGAAGTGCTCTAAGTGCAGTGTTAGTAAGACAAGGGAGCGAGGGGATACAGAAAACAATGACAGCTTGAGATCCTGATCAAGAATGTTTTACATGGTTTACTTACTCTCAAAGTATGAGGAAAAAAGTGCGTATCAGAGGTTAGTTAAACAAATCACTTATAAAGTAACAATGCATTTTGGGGATGAGGCTCACTAATATTTGTCTAGTGTCATTAATGACTGACTAACATTAAAATATCTCGCTTATTGATACAGATCTTAGAGTCTGTGTAAAATAGGAGTGTGGGATTCTTACTCAGAAAATGGGAATCAATATCTGATAGGAGGAAGAGGCTGTGCTATGGGTTAAAGAGAAATCAAGCCAATACCTTTCTTTAAAGATAAGGAAGAATAAATCAGACTCATTTACTCACATATGGAGCTGTATAATGATTAAATCATATAGCTACAACACATCCTGGAGTTAAACAGAATATTGCCAATATGTCAAGATGGACTAGAAGCGTATTTTAGAATAGGTATCTTTGTAACAAATATGACCCAGCAGTGCTGTAGAAGCAAAACAAATTAAGCTGCTTAATACTAAGGATGTGATGAACATCCTGTCATGGCTGAAGGCAAAATGATTTCTGTTCATTTGAATTTTCTGTGCTTAGATTTCCAATTTAGCTTATCTTGACAGTTCTGGTAATAGATCGAAATTAGATAAAGTATGCCATTTAACTATTTTTTTTTTCCAGTGATTGTAATGTTTTCTTTTCTACTTCTATTGTAAATACTATCTAGCATTATAAAATATCTGCTGCAGTAGTGGAAGTATTCAGTCATAATACCAGTAACAGGAGGAGAGAGAGGTACATAGGGGGTTTTGCACCGCAGTGGGAGAAGAAAGATTTAACAAAAGGAGGAACATTCTGTAAAAATACAGTGAAAACTGCATACAAAATAAGGTTCTAAAATTATCTTTAAACTTTTAAATTAACTGTATTTCGTATTCACACTATCACAATGAAGCCTCCTGGGAATATTTATGGCTTATTTGTTTCATATTTTAATTCAAAGACACTGCAACAGAAATACTTAAAACTGGATCTGAATACCCCAGTATTCAGTGGATCATTTCTGTCACTGCAGGCTGACTTCCCTGATTCTCAGAGGGGGATAACAGTTTTAGCTGATCCATTACCTCACTGGGTTTATTTTTTTATTCACCTCTGTGTTGACATAAACAATTGGCACATAATCATCAGTTTAAATTGAGCTTAAGAACAAAACAGCTGTATGGAAGCTTTAGCTTTTCCAGTAGTTTCTTTAATTGTTTGCCTTTTTTTTTCTTTTTAACAGGAATTGCAGTAGCATGAAAGGGAATTCTTCCTAATGGACAACTGTTGAGCACATCAGGACTCCTGATAAATATTTTGAAACCTTGAGCAACATCAGACTGGAATCATGTTAAACAAGCCAGTGCTGGTGGAATCCCTGATCGTGTTCATCATCGTTCTCTTTTTGCATGCACTAGTGTGGGACCGGTATTCCTGGTGTGCTGTTGCTCTTGCCATCCAGGCTTTTTATGTCCAGTTCAAATGGGACCGTCTGCTTCAGCTGGGTGGGGCTGTATTCCAGTTCCGTACAGCAGCAAACAGTGGCCTCCTGCCAGCTAGCATGGTCATCCCCTTGTTGGGGATAGCGATGAAGGAGAGGTGCAAGTCTGCTGGCATTGTGTACTTCGAACGTTTTGGCATAGTTGTGGCTTCCACTGGCATGCTGGTTGCTCTCTTTCTGTCTGTAATAGCAGTTGGCATCACAAAACCTGTGCCAACCAACACTTGCATACTTACTGGTGTTGCTGGCAGTATAATTATCTATACCATGAAGCATTCTCTGACTGTTTCAGAAGTGATAGAGGTCCTAGAAGTGCTCCTAATTTTTGTCTACCTCAGTATGATCTTGCTGTACTTGTTGCCTCGATGTTTTACTCCTGGAGAAGCATTGCTAGTTCTTGGAGGTCTAAGTTTTGTTCTCAATCAGCTCATTAAACGCTCACTGAATGTAATTGAGGGCAGAGGTGATCCCATAGACTTTTTCCTTCTGGTAGCAGTTGTTGGAGTCGTTCTTCTTGGGCTTTTTTTCACTGTGCTCTTCATTTTCATGGATTCGGGTACGTGGATCTCCTCCATGTTTTTCCACATGATGACAGCAGTGCTAGGCTTAGGGGTCATCATGCCTTGGCTGTACCGACTGATCCAGAGGAACCCTTTGTTCTGGCTCTTCCAGTTTCTGTTTCAGACACAGACAAGAGTTTACCTTCTTGCATATTGGACCTTTTTGGCTGCTTCAGCATGTGGTGTAGTTTTCTACCAGAATGCTAAGAGATCATCTGAATCTAAAAAACACCAGGCCTCAACTATAACCAGGAAATATTTCCATTTCATTGTTGTAGCTACTTATGTTCCTGGACTTATCTATGACCGCCAGCTTCTCTACGTTGCTGCAGTACTGTGTCTGGCAGTGTTTATCTTCTTAGAGTATATTCGGTACTTCAGGATCAAACCATTTGGCCAAACCCTTAGGCATTTGCTGTCTCTCTTCTTGGATGAAAGAGACAGTGGACCTCTAATATTGACTCATATTTATCTCCTCCTTGGCATGTCCCTCCCAGTATGGTTGTTCCCCAGATCTTGTGCTCCTAAAGGTACCTTGTCTGGGGCAGGAGCATTGGTCCCCTACTCTGGGGTACTGGCAGTAGGGGTAGGGGACACTATTGCCTCCATTTTTGGTAGTACAGTGGGGGAAATCAAATGGCCAGGAACAAAGAAGACCTTTGAAGGGACAATGACAGCTATTTTTGCTCAGATCATTGCTGTGGCTCTTATTCTGATCTTTGACAGCAGTGTGAATCTGAACTCCAGCTATGCCTGGATTCTGGCATCTGTGAGTTTAGTTTCTCTTTTGGAAGCTTATACTACCCAGATCGATAATCTGCTGTTGCCTCTCTACCTCCAGATCATGTTTATGGTTTAGAAGCACTTCCAGGAACAGAGGTTTCTCCCTTTCTAGAGAAAAGTGGTAATAGAATATGCACTGTATTGAGAGCTCAAAGCTGATCTAAACACTGGTTTTGGTACAGCAGATAAAATTGTTAAAAAATAGAAATGAAAAAGACCTATTTAAAATAAAAGTTTTGTTTTGGTCTTGGTATTTTTCCCCTGTTTAAAACAGCATGAGTTGATTTATGTTCTCACAGGAACACAACCGTGACTTGTAAATTGGATTATTAAACACAAATGCTATTTTTATGTCTCTTTTGGGTGCTCAGAGGCAAAGGAGATAGAGGAAAAAGAGGTAAGTCAGCAAGAAAAAAAAAAGCAAACCTCTCAGATTTTGCCACCTCTGTAATGCATCAGAGCTAAAACTTGTTTTACTGTACTGAGCCCTGCCATCTTGTATTACCGCATATGCAAACTCATTTCTGTATAAGCACCATTTAAAGCATGTTTTATAATGAGGGTGGCCACCATCTACATGAAGTGAATACAACTGTCCCAATGTATACAGACAGCATCAACAAGAGCCATACTAATGCACTGCAATGTATGAGCACAACTTCAAATTCAGTAGCTATAAGAGCAAAGTTTATCCGGGGCAGGTGTGGGAAGTTTGAGAATGTAAGAGACTGTTTATTCCAAACAGTACTAACAAGAGAGTTGCTGTTTTCACCTTGGAGATTTATGCCACAAGAAAAGTGTTTTGTCTTCAAGATTTTAATCTCTAAATTAATTTGGGATAATATTCAATATAGGGGAAAAAACCAAACAAAGTCACAGAAAAGATCCATTACATGTTAATCATGAAAGCAGAAAATCTGTTAAGTCAATAAACTTCTTTAATACTATTGCAGCATTATACTTTTCACATTTAATACTATTGCAGCATTATACTTTTCACATTTTTCAGCTAGGTGTTTAATCAATAATTTATAAAAATGCTTCTATCAACAAATTGATTAAAGCCATTTAATTCTGTCCATTTAATTAAAATCATAACTACCATTTTGTGACCAAAATATACTCAATTTTTATGAAACATTTCTGTATTGACAATCTCTACTTAGCAGTACACTGAGTGTTCATTAGAACAAGACACATTAGCACACATCCTCCCTGCCTCTTCCCTTCCCCCGAGAAGTGTCCAAGCAGAAGATTTTCATTCCAACATCCTTGTTTGCAGGGCAAAGTTAACTTCTAACACTTCTTTTATTCACTTTTGGAAACAGTTTTGTGCGAGTCCAAGATACTTCACACAATACCGTCCTGCAGTCCTAGCCCTGAGACTGTGTCTTAGGGGTATAAGACCGGGGGTGAAATGGAACTAGTGCTCTGGGCCAGCAGACCAAGACAGCAAAATTGGCCCCAGAATCTAATATTCTGTTTGTCCCCACAACAAGCCAGGACTCAAATAGCTGAGAGGCAGCATTGCCCAAGTTACTCCCCTGCCTGGGCAGGGTTCCTGAGATTTGATGCTGCTTTTCCTGAGGATGTCAGAATTGTCCCAAGTTGGTTTTAATTAATGCAATTAAATTATCAGCTACTCTTTGTGGGAAACCAAACTCAAGAATTGTGCTAGACTGAGCTTCCTTCACATTTAACAGGAAATCCTGCAAATCCAATCCAGCTTCTTTTTATTTATGCGCTTGCACTAGATGTTTTTGTACATTGCAGGTGCATAAAATCAGACGACAAACTATCACTCCTCAGCAGAAAGGTGCTATTCTAAATTATTAACTCTTCTAATGGAAAGATACGGAAAAAGCTTTAGCTGTTTCCATCATGAGCCACAGCCTTCACCACTAGTGTCATAAAATAGCACCAAATTTAAAGGAAATCACTTTCCCTCCAACCTGCTCACAGCTTCTAAACTGCAGAAAAGGTAGGGAAGGGCAGCAGCTGTACCTGCAGAAACTTTGAGCTCAACATTACTGCTGTTCCCATTACTCAGCTTCCTAATTCCTACTACAGCCACTCGATCATTCCTCTGTGATGAATTCTTTGCTGTACTGAACCTGTTCTGCATTGCCCAGCAAAGCCCGAAGGGCTGAAAGGAAACTTCTTACCATAAAGAAACCAAATTTGACTATTTCACTTCAAACAAATGCCAGAGACAGGCAATATACTTTTGAAAGGGATGGGTTAGTAAGAACTGGGGCTTATTCTGCCAGGACTCAGGGCAGTCCTAAGGGCACTACGATCTAATTAGTGCATTGATGATATACAGGCTCATATCTCAGGGTTGCCACTGCACCAGCACCAGTGAAATTACACCTCGACAGCTTCTGCTCTGTTTCGGATACAGGCTTGAGCTTGCCTCGGAAGCAACTTATATTTCTTAACATTCCTTAGGTTTCACCTTGCTGTAAGTTGTTTGCTTTTGCTGTGGTTTCAGGGATAGTAATTGTTCTTAGCACTGGCCACATCTGTTGGGACAAGGTCACACTGCATCTTCCTCAAAGAAAAGATGAGGGAGATTAAAAGGAGAATTTCTATTTTTTTATCTCAACGTTAGGAGTTTGATTGGGGTTTTTTTGTTTTCATAATTTCAACATGAATCTTTAAAAACTGAAATATTTTTAATCAACACACCCAGAGACTGAACACAGCTACAGTTTTATAATCAACCTTCTAAATATTTCTAGCAAAGTAGACTTCCCGCTTCATTTTGCCCACAACAGGGATCAATACAGCCAAGAAATGCACTAGACAAGCTCTTGACTTAAACAGAAAAAAATACTGAGTACCTGCAAGAAGAAATACTTCTTAACTGGTCCTAGTCAAGCTGCAATGGTCTTTAATGGTCTATTCAAGACTGAAGAAGTTTTCTTACTAAAAGGATTGAGTGACTATTCTCATACAAGTGGGGCTCATGCTGTAGAAGAAACTTCTGTCTAATGCAGGTCTATTTGGCTGTGTCAAGGGTCCTAGTTCTGAGAAGAGGATAAATTAACCTTGAGAAGCTGATCTAGTGAAAGTTGTATTTAAAGAGAATATGAATGAACGATGAGAAAGGAATATTGATGGGCTATTGACTCCAGAAGCCAATCACTAACTTCAAGTGTAGAGCGACGGAAAAGGCAGTTCGGGAGTTGGCTGGAGCCTAGGAAATAAGGAAGAGGTAAAAACAAAACTTCAGAGGCTGTTCCAGTTCTATGGGTATGAAATCAATGCTAACTGAGGTACTACCAACAGAAACTGTGCGACATGCAAGACACCAGTAAAAGTTTCATCCTGGCTATTAAATTGATAAGGCTCTAGTTTCCTCAGCTGCTTGTTAGGATGGTGACCTTACCAGTTCTCTTTGCTCCAGCTGGTGTCTTTGGCTTCCATCACATGGAAAGTGAACACGTGGCGAGAAGACTCCGAGCTGTTCAGTTCACTCTTATGGACAACTTCACCATGGATGAGAATGAGTCCACCTGTTTGAAAGAAACATCTGTACTGCTTTTTTCAAATTGTGAGTGCTAGCTTTTAAATATAAGGGAAGTTGAAAGTGTTAAAATAAAATTTTAGCTCTCTTGTTTTTCTTGAGCCGTAAAGCAGATTTGTTTACAGAATTTTACAAATTCTGTGAAAACAGAATTTGTTTTACCTTTACTTATAGGCAGAGGTATGAACTGGCTGTTATCGTAGGCTGGCTCTGACCCTATAAACTCTACACATGTTGAGGTACCTGGAGCTGCACGGACCATTCTCCGGGTAATTCCCCCTGCAAATTCACAGAAAAAGCAAACACAAAAATTAAACAACTAGCTACATTCTGCACAGCAGAGGAACAATATCTGTGATTTCTCTTGGCAATGATAGAAACTTTATTATTATAGTATATTCAACTTTTTCCTTAGTAATTTGGGTGGGGTTTTTTTCATTAAGCAAAGATTTAGGATTTTCCAGCTGTGGCAGAAACGGATGAAGAGCTGCCTTTTGTTTGCCTTTCTGGCTCTTCCTGTGCTTTGCAACATAGCCTTTTAGGAACACAAATATACACTTATGCAAAGCCAACCTTTAGTCCATTTCTCCTTTCTATAAGAGCATAAATTGCAATCAGAGTGCAGCCAACTCCAGAATTTATGAGGGATGAGTGTCTTAAAATCTTAAGAGTTCTATGATTACACTGAGTAAATGCTTAGGTAAGCAACAGTTCAAAGCTGATTAGTGTGCCCTAGAGGTAGTGAAAAACAGAAAACTGTACTGGTAATCCGATAGTGGTTACACACACAGCAACTACCATTGGCCACATCAGCCATTACACGGACCTGTGCTCATCTGGTTTTGTCTGTATGTTCTCCTGGGACTCTGACTGTTCTCCAATGGTGTCCTAGTGATCCTTGCATAGATTTGGAGGCTTTCCTTGTTTACTGAAATTCATACTAATATTTGACAGCTCTGTGTGTGTAAGAGGATTTCTATTCCCCTTACATAGGGCTGTCAGGACTAAAAATTTTATTGGCTGAGGCAAAAAAGGGGATCTTTGTGAAGGGGATGCAACCAGGGAAAAAAAAATTTGTGAGTGGATTAAAAAAAAATGAAAATAGTGATTTCTCAGTGTATTCCCACTCTGGAAGGCAAAAGGAAGATTATTACTCTTTGCAGTCCAGATCAGACTTCATGAACATTTTGAAGGCTACAGTCAAAACCGTGGAAGGAGCATCAACATACAGCAATGACCTGTTTCACTACAGGAAGAAAAGGACTCAGCAGTTTAAGACCTTCTTTACATTAAAGTCTTAAATCTCAGTGGCCTGGCAAGGAAGACTGAATCTTGCAGGGGAAGCTTCTGAAATAATGCTGAAGTGAAAAGAAAAAATTCAGGAGCAGTTTAAATGGGGCTCCCCTTAACCGGTTCTGGAGAAAATAAAAGTTCAGGAGGACTGTCCTTCCTTGCCCCAGTACACTGGATTCTTTGTTTCTAGGCTAGATGTAAACTTAAAACTAAACACAGTGTCAGTCACATATACTACATATTTTTTATTAAAAAATATTGTGATATTAGACTCCTGTGATGGACTGGTGGCCAAGAGCAATGTGAAGCAGTTAATAACCTGCTAAGAAATGTGATTGTAGATTTTACATTTGACAACAGCACAGGGGGAGATCCTTGTAGTAAAGTCATCCCTTCAACAAAAAAGAATAGTCATGTGTTTCTGCAGACACTGCACGATGCAGAGAACATGAACACGGTCCATGTTACTCTCCACCGTTAATCAAGACGAGGGAGCACATTTCGTAGTACACACCAAACTACCATGACTCTTACTGGTGTGTGAGCCAGGAATGAACCACAAGCAGCCGTTCTCCTGCGTGGCATCCTCCAGGGCAATCCAGAACCCCAGGATTCTGCCCAGAGGCTCCGTGTGCAGGAAGGTGGCATCCTGGTGCGGGGTCACTGGAATGAGACACAGTCATTATGGTCTTTTAATACCCGAGGAATTCAGTACCGCTAGAAGGACAGCAGGCTTGTTCTCCCTGACTTCTTGACCTGACCTATACCCTGCCCACCTGTCATACACATTAAACCTCACATAAACATACCACCTTGCATTTGCAGCCTGCTGAAAAAGCAGCTCTTTGTTCAAGTTGCAAGTGATGTGGAAATATTTCTGGAAAATATGGATGCTTTTTAATAATTTTAAGAAGGTTTGGACAACAAAACTCACAAGCTTAAGTCTGATTCTGAACCTTTTTCCTGGTAACATTCCTTTCATAAAGGAGTATTATCTGGGGTGTGATATAGAGAAAATATGAATCTCACCTTCACCACCAATGCCAGGTTGCTGCAAGGAAAGAAAGGTGATGTGTGAAGAAAAGAGTTTCATAGCTTCCCACCTAACAAGGTCTTATTTCTTGAGTGACAAGACAACTTGAATTACTGTACCTTAAAGATGTACATGCTTTGCACAACTACTGGTCTCTCAAGGCCTAGTTTTCGTCCCAATTCCTGCAAGAAAACTTTCCAAGGTTTATGTTTGCTGTTTTCTGCGCACTATAAAGCATTATTCTTTGAAAACATTTAAATTTACTTCTATGGACAAAATTACTACCCTTAAGAGTCTAGAAAAATTAAGATTAATTACTCCATTATTTTTTTTTCCCCCCAGACCATTATAGGAAACAGTAACAACTCACCTGCACCTTGGAGGAGTGGGTGATTTGCTTGAAGACAGGATCATAAGCATGTAAAGCTAAGGGGAAAGAAGAGGCTCAGACTGAAGATTTCATTAACAGAAGGGAACTTGGCAGCTCTCAATGATGAGCTGCAGAGATGATAGCCAAGCAAGATGAATGGCAGCCAGAAAGTTTCATCCCTCCCAAGAGTGGATATACATGGCTTATCATGCCTAAGTGATACAACACTTGTAGATTTGTAGTTTTCTTCAGAAACCAAAAATACAATCACTCACTGGCCACAAAGTGCAGCTATATAAAAAATAGTGAGTATAACAGAGTGAACAAAAATTATGTGATTAAGTATTATATCATGCAAATGCTAACTCGACAACTACTATACATGACCCTGAGGCACATAGGTGAATTCACCCTTAAAAAACAGGTCTTAAGACCTACCAAAAAAGTAATTACTGCAAAAATGAGCTAGGGCTTATCTTTGGTGCCCTTCGCAGAGGGCCACAGCCTGCAGGTCAAAGCTGTTTGCACACAGACACTTGCTACAGCCCAGCTCTGACAAAACTGTAAAGCAAAGACTTGGAATCATGCCTCCCATCTCATTGTGATCAAATTTGCTGGGAGGACCCACGACCGGGTCCGGCAGGGGCTGCTCCCAAGCAAGGAATGAGACTAGACTCGACCAAGTGGAGTAATTGCAAAAAAAATAAGTCTAGAGAAGCCTTTTGAATTGTTAAGTTGCTGAGTCAGCAGGCATCTACAGCTGTTTTCACTTCCCCTGGGGAAAAGCTGAAGTGTAACAGAATGACGGGGGTGGGAGAAGGAGAGTAATTTCCTGAGAAAACCAAAGCACCGAGAACTCTCAGTACTGAATTTCCAGGTTTAGTGAAGTTTAATCTGAACAAAGTTCACGTGTTTGGAGACGCAGTGAATTCTTCTCTCTTTTTTCCGTGTGTTGTTTGAAAACAAAAGGGATCAAACCACAAATTTAGTAGCTGGGAGAGTGGAAATAGGTCAAAATGAAACCAGTAAGGGTGAAGAAAAGGTGCTGGTGACACCAAAGGAGGGAGGACAGCTTCAGTGTTGGCAACCTAGCCCTGTACAGAACATGGAAGACTGAGTTTGATCTGTACTGAATGTGACCTGTCTTAGGTAGTAAATTTACTAGAGCAATCTTACATAAAAGAGACAAGGACTGAAGTCCAAAAGTTCACGTCAGTGACTCTGAGCGATGCATAGCTGAAAAACCTCCTAGAAAGGTTTTTTGAAAAGGTTCATAACAGAATATTTTTACGTCCTTTGACAGCAGAGAGTGAGGGGGCAGCACAGAGAGAATTGCAGACAGTGACAGAGCAACATGCAGATAAGCAGACTGACATGTAGAATCAAGTTGAAGAATTTAATGAAAAAACCCAGAGTAAAACAGCCTGGGGTTGGAAAGACAGGAGCTGCATGGCCACACGGGCAAGAGGGGGTGAGGTTTGAGATATTTGATGCAGTGGTCCCCAGGAGGCACAGAGTAGCAACACAAGAAGGAATAAGTCACTTCCCTACTCAGAAAAGTTTTAACTCAGATGGCTAGGGTTATTCATAGCGAATAGGTCTGGAGAAATCCTCCTGTCTGAAAACCACATCCCTTTTGTCCACCTCTCTCAAAACCTCATCCTTTAAACATACCGTGGCCAATCTTGCCAATGGATTTCTCCTTTGGAATTAGAAAGTTACCTACAAAACAAAACCAGAATTTAACATTGTTTGCAAAACAGAAATCATCCCTAGACCTGGAAATTGGCCCAACCCCTCACTCGGCCTTCTCCTGTCCCCTCCCTGTGGCTAACTCAGGCCAAAGCTTACCTTTCTCATCCAAAACGCCTTTCTCAAAGAAGAATCTAATCTTATCTCCACTGGTTAGGAAATAATCCGAGCTACCCTGCCAGGGATGACAGCACAATAAAGATAGTATCCTTGTAAAAACATAAACAAACATTTGACTAAAGTGCTAATACTCACCTGCATCTTTTTCCCATCAAGCCGCAGCACAAACAAAACACAGTCAATAGAAATCACTCAAAGGCTTTCCACAATACTAAATCTCTTGGCGTTGATTTGGACTTTATAAGAACCTCTCACATAAATGCTACCCTTGCTTTTCTTTTGCTGGCTGCCTGGAAAATAACCTATGTTCTGGTTCGGCAAA
>VZTV01080211.1:2135-17937 GCA_013400875.1 Anhinga rufa
GTAAATTGGGGTCTGACAGCTGGAACTGATCCAAGCTAGAAACCGTATTATACTGGGTGGTGGCAAGGTTGCAAACTAGCATTGCTCCTCTGCCAGTCAACAGCTTTAAACTCTCCAGCGTTTCCTCTCCCACAGAACACAGCTGCAATATACAGCTCAAATTCAGTAATAATCGTGATTCTCTTTACTCCCTTTGGTGAAAACCTGGCCTTGGAACAACTTACCCATACATCTCCTTGGATTATCTCAACAGATGATCACACCAGATCATCACAAGAGATTGTGAGACTTTTTTTGTGCGTAGTTGTCTCCTACATTTCCCTTACAACATAGTCTGCTCCCTGCTGGTGTGAAGCACTCAGAAGACCCATAGTGTCTGTTGCAGGAGCACAATCAGGAAAAATTATTGGCAAAACCCAGGACACTCACATTCAGTCAACAGCCATAATCCAAAATGGAGAGGCAGAGCAAGCTTGCGTCTCTCACTGCTCTGCAACGCAATCCCCACAGCTAAAACAAACCCAGCTTGCACCAACACAAAGGATGCATGGTTTACTCTTGCCTTGCCAGGATGAAGCAGCACACACAGGTTCAGGCTTGTGCCCACACACAACTAACTAAAGACCAGAACACCAACTAACATAGTATCAATCACCCTGCAGACTTGCGTACTCCTCCCTAAACGTTTGGGGAGAAGCCCCAAACCTTCAAACTCCTGAACAGAGGTCATTGTAATGTCCTATGCCATTAACTTCAGCAAGGAGAATATGGCTCTGTCTTCTTTACTCCCTCCCTCCAGGCTTAAGCTGTGTAGAAGTGCAGGTGATGTGAACTGCGCTGGATACTAAAAATGTGCAAGACTGTGCTAGGAACAGATAGCACACAGGGGATGTCTACACTGCACACCATGTACACATACCTCATTTAGATCAAGTACCAGGCACAGCCTAACTACAGAAACACAACGCTCCATTCAAGCAAATTTATCTTATTTCTCAGCTACTTAGCTCCTGATGTCCTACGCTATCCATTTAAAGTGAGCTTCAGCATCTTTTCAGTACACTGCCAACTACAGTTATATATGCCCTTATATTGCTTGTTCCTTCTGACATGCCTGTAGGCAAATGAGCCCCGTGAGGGTGACAACATGAGCTGCATTAACCAGCTGCCTGGTCCCTGAATCATTACAACTCAACGTAGTGCTGTGAGAGACACGGAAAAAGGGACAGTGAGAACGTCTGACTAGCAGCAAACAAATTATGAACACACAGAAGTTGTCCGCATTTGCAGTCAGTTGTCACTTCCACACTATCACAGTGAAAGCTGTGTGCACTGTGACTTCTTTTAAATAGCCTTCATCTTCCTACAAGGTCTACCATTTTACTGTTGACAATTGCTGGAGATCAAAAGTCAGTGAGCAGGTTATAAGTGAGAACATTAAGAGGTGATGTGTAAGACCTGTGTAAATAGGTCCTACCTAAGTTTGAAAAGAAGGGGTTTTCTGTTTGCATGTCCAGGCGTAAGCTCTTTAGAAGAACGGCTGCATCCTCTGCATGACACTGCATACCTCTTCAAATAAAAAGCCTGCAGTACATGGAAGCATGCAGTGCTGGTTTAGGTTTAACAGCATGGAGATCTCAATTAAAACAAGATCATGTTATGCAGTAGCTCTAAATCAACATGTGTGACATGTATATGTAATATACATGACATCCATTATTAAATAAGGTGAGAAGCTGGAAAAGTTTTTATGGATTTTGGAATTGTTTTAAATTCTTTCACTGAGAAGGAAATAGACTGACAGGATCCTATAAAGCCAATCCTAAAAAACATCCATCAGATTGGGTTTTTTAATGTTTCCATTACTTCTTAATGATACAATAGCTGACATTCAGCTGCGAGTAGAGGGAGGAATTAAGACAGGGAGAAGTGTGCGGGAAGAGAAAACAAATAGGAAAATGTGGGTAAGAAATGGAATGGTGGGATGTGCACAAGAAAGAGAGCATGTGCGGGCAGGAGTTGGTGGGAAGGGTGGGGAATGGAAAGGAAGGAGCTGAAAGGCTACTGAGAAACACTGGCAGAGCGCCCGGAACAGAGGCAAAGACCTCAAAGCAAAGGATGGGACAGAACCAAGAGGCGCCAACAAAACAGGGAAAACAAAGAAAAACAAGAGTCAATAAGGTCTAGGGTTCAAAAGGATGGAAATGAGCGTGGGGAATCAGAAAAGACTGTGGGATAGCTGCCATGTAAGAGATGGCAACAGTGAGGAAAACGCACAATATTTATTTTATCATCTCCCTACCTGCCAATCTGTATTGCAGAAGTGGTGCACAGGATTTAGGTCTAGAAGTGATTTTTGTTGTGCAATGTCGTCAATGCTTTTTGTTTTGCTTGAATTATTGTGTTTTGCTTGGATTTCTTTGTTTGTTTTGAGGGAGCAAAGTTAGTCAGGAATAGGCAAAAGCAACACCTTATTCACACACATCAAACCAGCTCAGCCTGAGCCTGCAGATGCCCATGCTGGAAACAGCCCCTTCCCAGCTCTGCAGTGCTTATAAGGAAAATAATTCTGGGCTCAATCCTGCTTGTCAGTGTCTGCTCATGCCACACCACACGTTTGCCATGCCTACTTGTTTCCAAAAGGGCTTGGGGGGAAGAGGGTTAGGGGGAGAAGAGGATAGATGCTGATAACAGCAGGAGGAGATCCCCTTCTGTCCAGACATTTAGCTAATCCCCCACTGAGTACAGCCTACCTGTGGACAAGGGGCAGGCAGGATCCACTAGAAGCACCGAGGAATGCACCTCCAACAGCTGGATTTCACTGCCAGATCACTGAATCCTAATGGTTTCCTGGAATGGAGCCAGTGGGATTTCTTTGCTATTGCAAACAGGTTTTTGGGAAAACAAGCCCAGCTCTCCTCCTCCACCAGGCCTCACCCCCTTGGCTTTGCCAAGAAGTCTGCTATATTAAGATACGAGGCAGCCATGCTGGCTGGGCCACTTCTCCTTCGTGCTTGGCCTCCCGTGGGAGTTGCTCCATTCTCACATATCTGCTGAGAAACAGCTTGTTCTTTCTGGCTTTCCTCAGTTTCTTTTTTTAGTGGTGCCTTTCTGCCACTTTGCACATCAGAGGCCAGGTTCTGCTCTGGCACTGGCACAAACCTGCCTGAGTCCCATTCTTACCATGCGGCCCTCTGATCAGGAGCAGCTTTCTCCTGCTCCACTCCTAACATCTCCTAGGTTGTTTCCTGGCGTTTTCTTGTACTTTTCCAGAAGTTCTCCAGTTCGCTATATAACACTCTCAGAAAATGAAAGGCTCTACTGTGAATTCCTTTTAATGTCTCACAGGATGCAGGTTAACGGATACAGGGTTTTTCATATCTGCCATACTTGGATCACTTTGTACACAGAAGAGGGAAACATAGGGACAAAATGATGAAGAGCTTTGGAGCCAATGGAAGGAAAACCTGTATTAGGACTCTCCAAAAGCAAAGTGCCTCCTTACCCACTTCTCTGCTGCTGTCAAATTTCAGTGCTTGGAAAGAAGGTCTCCTTCTGTAGAAGAGAGTAAGGGAGATACGTATTAAGAGATGAAAATGGCTGTGAAAACTCAGGAGTTTTATCACTTCTTTGCCACTCAACTCTTCAGTGGCATATATGTATCTCATACGTGTGGAAATATATACGCATGTGCATGTGAGACACATGTATCTCTATATGCACACTCATATATCCGTCCTTACTATTTAGTACAAAGATTAATGTAATAAACCCTAATAAAATATTTGGCATCCAAGTCCTATTAATTTTGAAGACATCTGAACACCTATAACTCATTCTATAAACTAGTAAAGACAAAGTTCCTCAAAAGTGTTCTGCCTAACATTTCTTATAGTGCCTACGCCATCATGGTATTCAGCATCCAACTTGGAAAACTAAACAAATTCAGGCAGTCATCTTTCGCATGATGTGACAGTAGTCAAAATCTATGCCAGCAGTGGGAGACTAACAAAATCCAAATGTGTTTAGAGAACATTAGGAGCAAGAAAACGTGAATTGGTGGTTCTTGATCATATACGAGAGTTACTCACGCTGCAGCTCTAATAAGGAGTAACTTCATATTACAGAGTGTTTTACTCTATAAGGATTTCACAAAAATCACTTTGCAAGTCTTTCACACACAGTTTTGCGCAATATTTTTCAGGCAGAGGCAATGTTCACACTGAGACAGATGCAAGCTCACTCTGCCCGTGCTTCAAGCCAACTGGAAGACATGTTAAATGTCAGACGTTGCCCCAGGCTAATATGCCACGTCTCTTATTAGCTCAAACGGGGCACTGCACTAACTGCATCCATATGACGCCTGGTCAGCTCAAAACGCAGACAGGGTGAGATCATCTCTGCCTGTCCAATACTGTTAGGCAACGCGGCCAGAGATTTTTGCCTGCATGACCAATGCAGTTGCAGGGAGTATTACTCCACTGTTGCTCTGTTAATGCCTAACCTACCCCAAGTAATAGAACAAAATAGATCTTCAGACTATAATTTAAAAAAAAATATATCCGGTAAATGTTTTACCCGTAGTAAGTTCTGAAGTTGGAGAAAAAATTGTCTACTCAGAACTCATCCGATTTGCTTGTTATAGCAGAAAGTATGGCAAAAATTGCTCATTGATACCATCCTACTGGAGCAATCTGAAAGAGTATTCTGGCTATATTTATTTAATCATCACACTACAACACAGTGCTTGGTCTCTGCTCTCATTTTCTTTGTACAAGGTTCCAATATAAGAGTAAAGAAGGGATCAGCTAAACTCTGCAGTGGTTTTCTTCTGGTCTAAACCCTCTGGGGAATGTGGCAAGAAATCTGCCTGTGGAATCAGCAGCAAGGCAATGTGCCTGCCCCTCCATGATACGGGACCCATCCTCTGGGGCCCTGGGCAAAGCTCACAGTCAGGTGTGTCGCCAGCAGCAGTCCTCCTGCCATGGCTCCACCGTCCAGATGACCACAGGGACTTGAGGGGGAAGAAGAGGCAAGATGATTTCCTGACATTCCTGAGATCCATGGCATTCAGGAAGCTTACACAGAATAATTACTTTGTGTAGGTAAGGATGAGGCTTTAGCCTACTTCCATATCCCCACTGTGATGGAGATATTTTATTCTTTAAGATTATATATTATTCACTGAGTTCTGCCATCTTTCTCAATATTATTTTCACTCAACAATGCAGATGGCCAAATACTGCAAAAAAGCATTAGCTGAAAAAAATTATCAGGAAATAGGGTTTCCTCTTCTCCTCCTAATGCATTCCAGCAAGTTCCAGCTACATTGCTTCCTCCCAGCATTTAACTTGACAAAGCATGTGGTAAACCTGGCAAGAACCTGAAGACCTCAAATGTTCATGATTAGCAGCATTAACAGCTGTTATTGTTCTTATGTCAATAGTTAAAGCTAGCCCTTAGTAAGAAATGGCTCTTTTTTTCCCCGAGTGCTAGAATTTTCTTTTGTACAATAATCCTCTTTACATAGCATCATGGTATTTTCAGATTTTCATGTTCAGCTTTGAGCGCTACATGAATACTGCTCGGTGAGGAAAAGCCTGCTACATTTAATATATACTATAGTTTCATTCTTAACTGGATTTAGTACAGTGATCATTTATTGTTGTTCCCTTCCCAAATTGCATTGCCGTGGCTGCTGCCTTCTAAGTTTCTTGCTTGTTTTCCATCCATATTTCACTACCATTATCACCATGATTTGCATTATCAGATTGTTTTTCACCAGGCTTCTACTAACCCATGTTAAACTTTGCAGCCACCTAATTATACTTTTTTTTTTTTTTCTGGTGGTGGTGATGGGTGGAGGTGGGGTCCTGAGACATCCCTCAGCAGTGGCATCCTGGGATAATTTGTTGCACCATCCATATATTTACATTTATCCCAACCATAGAGTAAGAGTCTTCATGTAGCTGCTTGCCTTCTAATCTGACCGAGTTTGTACATAATGTACTCAAAAGTGCCATTTTCAGAAACAAAATCATCGACGGTTAAACTGAGTAAGAGGTAAGTATGGGGAACTTAATTCTACTCTAGTATATGTGGATGCAGTTTTGAAATGAATGCACTGAAGCCAGCGGAGCTGTGTAAGCTCCATCTATGATGTGTAGCAGAAAAGATGGTTGTGGACCGGATTCCCTTGCACAGCTAGGCTGGGATTGCAGAATTCTTGTTTGTAGGAATACAAAAGCCCTATTTGGGCTTCTTCAAAAGACAGTCTCTTTATTACCTTCAGGACTAAAAGCCTGACCTGAGAGCCAATTGATGGATTCAAATCAACTCCAGCATGCTTCGTATTTGATTAAAACCAAGATCCCCCTCTTTACTATAACCTCCCCAAATACTTTCACTACGTAAACTAGCTTTTAAGAGAACTTTCTCTGAACACAGATTGAATATACATCTGCAAGACGTTTCTTTGGATTCAAGGTAAAGTACCTAGAATACTGTTCTGAGGAGTATGATACACAATATCTTAATTCTCACTCAAACAGTTCCTGTTTATCTTCATGGAGGACTAACTCAAATATTAGCTTTTGGATTTGATAAGGGACACATTAAACAAACGCTGATGCCTGTATCATAAAAAAGCTGGCGCTTAGCCAGATAAGTGGAGCACTGCCTACAAGTTAAGTATTACTATATTCAGGCTTTGCTTGCAGTGGAATTTTCTTCTACAGCCTGCATTTTTTTCAGTAGTGCATAAGCATATCTAATAGAGTAGCTTACAGGGAGATTTCAGGCACCCCCTAGTACATGACAAATGAGACATTTCTTATGCCAGCTCAGCTGCACGCAGTACTACTCTCCCTCCCAAGAACGCTGGTAAGAATTTCGGGTCTGAGACACCATTTTGTCACTCCATTATCATGCTGTGATGAAAGAAACAACACTTTAATTGTTTTCTGTCCGTGAGATAATGAATTACTGCTCTTTCTAAAATAGAGAGGCAGCAAAAGAAGGAACATGAATACTCATTTCCTTTTCCAGTCAACAATTAAAACACTTGTCAAAAATGTGACAATCGGTAAAATACATGTAAAATTTGGTAATAGCTTGACACTTTCAATATTGTAAAAACTCTCAACTAATCAGCCTTACTAAAGCTGAATGGTTCCTTGAAATTAATAGTGCTTCCTGTGGACTACACTGCTTCTCGGCATGAATTAGACAAGCAAAAAAAATCCCAGTGCTTTACAAAGAGATTTTGAAGTAGATCTACAGTAACTCCCAAGGAGCTGCTTCTGATTTAAAAAACAACAACAACAAAAAAAAACCCAAAACACCACAAACCAACAAAGCAACCAACAAAATAAAATAGAAAAAGAGGGGTAAGAAAAGGTCACACTTAACAGAAAACAATGTAAGTTTCCACAGGCATTTACCAACTTCCTTACCCTGCACCACGCAAATGTTTAAACACACTCTTATTAGATCTTCCAACAGATACTGAATATTTCGCCCCTTGAAGATGACTTCCACATCTTCTCAAACCTGTGTTTTACCTCAATATTTTCTGAAACCACAGACATAGGGTAAAAATTCCAGAATTTGCCACTGAAACGTGCCACCTGAATGTAGTAACACTTTTGGAGCTCAGCTTACAAGCTCCTCTTCGAAGGACTCAGCACTCCATAGATCACATCCTGAAGTAAAATGCTGAAAGGAGTTATAGCACTCACATTGGCCATAAATACCAACAGCTCTGTCACTCATTTAGAAGCTAATCTATTTTTCCATAAAACTTGAGGAAAAAATACCAAACTTCAGCCGGTCCCTGAGGAACTGTCCCCTTTCATCCCAGTCCCACTCATAATCGATTCCCTGCACAAGGGGACTCTGAACTGTGACTGTGGCTCTCAGATACTACCACAATAAAGAGTAAATAGTGGAAACAACAACAGGTTTCCCCCCGAGAGGATTGCATCCAGGCACTTGCCTCACAGCGATAAGCGAGCATCCAAACAATCAGAGGCGCAGACGGCATTGCTCTCAGAATAGTTCCTGTGTTCCTGAGTCTCATGAGAGGTGAAGGAGATTTCCCTCTCAAGGGCCACTGCTACGCACGCACGCTTTCCTGCACCCTGGCTCACCCCTGGCCCTTGCTGCTCAGCCTGCCCTGCTCTCCAAACAATTCAAACAAGAAAACGCCAGCATCGGGAACAGCACAGCTCACTTGTGCACAATTTGCCATAGATTTAGCGCGCTCTCTAACCAGCCCCCAGGTTCAACAGCATTGGTTGTACGTGAACACTACCGTCTACGCAGGGAGCATTGCTGGAACAGGTCATTGCTGATGAGGGTCACCTCTCAGGGAAAAGCAGCGCTCTATTTCAGAAAATCTAGCTCTGGCTTAGAGCCTAAGGTAGCGAGAAAGAAAGGATGAATACTGTCTTTTCCTCGGGCAGGCAAGTATCCATTAGAAAGCTATTTCCAAAGGTTTAGGATAGACTCTGATACCTGCCAGCTGAAATAAAGCCCTGAGCATCCTCAGCAGATCTTGTTCCACAAGCAGGTAAATAAGCTTCCCGCAGCCGAAGCAGCACGACACCCAGCTTTTGGCTCCTGTCTAGCAGAATCACCCAAGAAGCAAGATTTATTTTGCTTACGGGTAAAGAAGGTCTGTTCCCACAGGAGAGCTTCACTTCCTGTTTTGGGAAAACTAAATAGGTTGATTATGCCTGCTACAGCCTCATAAATCCACGTCAACTGCTGCCTCAGGGAGAGCCATTGCTCCGCTGGGTGATTTTTTTTCTCCCACTTAGAGAAGATGAACAGCTGGTTACGTATATCCCAGCTCTGGCAAAACACTTACCCATAGCCTTATGCCACTGAAGGAGCAGGTTTCTGTCATTGAAACCACAGGAAAGCAGGAGGCAAAGCAGAAGCAGCTTGTTTTCTTTTGCACCAGCTTTTTCAGGTCAGAAGACAAAATGGTAGCCAGAGCGGGCTTTGGTAGTTGGCTTCCCAAATGGAGCTAGAAGCAAACCAAAGAAGCCAAATTTTAAACCTGCTTTGAACATCAAAGTAATTATAATTTGCACGCACAAAAAATAAATGTGTATACTAAAAAACTGCACGAGCCTAGATAAAACAGATTCTGCACTGAAGATGGAGGGCTGCTGCAGAGAGTGAGAGACTGTGCCTCACGACAGATGAGCTTCCATGCAGTTACACATGGCTCCAGTGCCGGGGCCACTGCACGCAGCCCGCATGGCTGCTCAGGATGAACAGCACCAATGACCACGGCACACCCGGTAGCCCACCCCAATTCAGCCACAGGGGCAGCCTGTATACTGCCTGTGGGCAGGCAGCAGTGCAGTAAGTCATTGGCTGTGCTCAGGCATCTGGATCCCACCTCATCCAATCCAACTTCTGACTCCAGGGTTTTGTCTCCAGGGTCAGCCTGAGCCTTAGGGAACCCGGGCTCAGCCCTCACAGTACAGACAAAAAGGCAAAAATATTAATCATCATGAGCAGGTTTAGTAAAACCAGGTCATTGTAAAGCTCTAGGAACTACACAGCTCTGAGATTTCCTCCGACAACACATATAGCTCCACTGATACCTCATACTGATACATCAGCTCATACCCACGGAAAATCAAGTGCAAAATATGTTACGATAACACTGGCATTTAATAACTCGGCGCTTATAAGAATTTTTTAAGACACGCAGTTTTGCACACATATGGTAAGTTTCCAAGGAACATAAAGTTCCTTTATACCAAGGCAGAAGTATTATCACAAGTTCTCAACAGTCTGCTTTTCCTTTCATAGCTGGACGTGTCAAACAGACCACAACCAGCAGATAAGAAATGCCTACAAAATCAAAGCACAGATTAGAGAGGCAGCAACAGCAGCTGAGAGAACCATCTACCGCAGCTGTGAGACAGATCAAGGGAGCTGAGAAAAGCTAAGTGCAGTTTCAAACTTTACATGACATTCAATCTATTACATAAATAAATAGGGCATTACAAGGCTGTGAAAACACTGATTTTCTTTCCTGCTTGTTAGCCATGGACTCTGTGACATCAGTTGTGGCTAGCGCTGCTGCTCATGATGCTGAAAGGCATGAACACAGAGCAAAAATAAATTAGCCTCTTCCCTCAGCTGAGGGGGAAATTTTCATGTATCAGTGTTTGTGAGGACGTATACATCTGTTTTTCAGTGCACTGTCACAGCAATATTAAAACCTCGAACTATTAATATGGGAGCACTCTGTGATTCAAAGACATGCCTGACGTGTAAATCTTTCCCTCCAATATATGCATTCCCTAGAACTAAACCAAGTACAACTATAGCAGAGTTTGCATATCCAGGAACGAATTTATATCACGCAGTGTCAATGTAAGGAATGCAATAAACAATGCACGGACAAGGTCTGCAGTATTTTCCAATGCTCTGGAGTTACAAGTCAGCTCTCATCAGGGATGCTGGCCAAACACTTTGTGTAAATGAAGCTATGCAATATGGAAGTGGTCCCTAGTAGAGAGACCCAAAAAAGGTAATGAAATCATTAACTTCCCCAACTCAGACAACACACGGTTCTAATCAGGCAGCCCATGCCCACACTGGTGAGTACCTGAAGTGGCAGGATCTCCCACTGGATGAAGATCGGCATTTATGGGTACTCTGCGGGCTTCAGGCAAACAAAAATACTACACCTATGGGAAAACTAAAGCCAAGCATCTGCTCCCTGGGATCATGTGGGCAGAGGAAAGCAGCACCAGCTAGGGGAACTTAATTCCCCTTAATAAAGTATTGCTTGTTAAACCAATTGATTCATGTTTGCAAGTGAGGAAAATTAGCTTATTAGGCACCGGGTAGTTTGGTTTAATTTTTCTGAATTTTCAGGTGGGAACTTTAACCAATGTTTAACTAGCAATCCCTCTCTATTTGAGCTGGGTCCATGCAGCTGCGTGCCAGCCAAATTCTGGCAGAGGCTTATGGCATCTATTACAATGAGAATATCACCTGACAACCAATGTCCTGTTACACCAACTAATACTGAAGAATCTGATAGCATAACAGCCGTTGACACTTCTTAGTGGCTCCCCAGAAGGCAGGCCACAGAGCCTAGCTATTTTATCTTAGCTGTGTTATAGCTAGAGACAAGAGTACCCTGAATACACATGGCAAAAGTCAGACTATGCAGTTTCTGGTTTTAGTGGCAAAATGGATATGTAAATTAAAAAACCCTTAAAGACCA
Organism: Anhinga rufa; assembly: GCA_013400875.1. Taxonomy (NCBI): domain Eukaryota; kingdom Metazoa; phylum Chordata; class Aves; order Suliformes; family Anhingidae; genus Anhinga; species Anhinga rufa. The sequence goes on from VZTV01080211.1 coordinate 13,402, forward strand.
TCTTCCTCTTCTTCACCATTGTAGTCCTTCGATCTATAACAATCCTACCATCAGAAATGCACTGTTTCCAAAATGCATCTCTCTTTTTGCTATGAGAACTGTGACTCAAAAGTGTCAGGTGAATGCAACTGTGTCCCCGATGTCAAAACAGGAACAGAATCTAAGAGTAAACAAATAAAATTTACATGTCATTTGTCCTTCCCTGCAAAAGAGTGGTATGATGCCCTGAGGTCCATAATGTGCCTTACAGCATAGCTCTCTTCTGTGTGGCTTGAAACACTGCATTTTCAAGGACTGTATTTTTCTCCACTCACAAAAAGCCAAATAAAATGGGTTGGAATGAAATTGCCAAACATAACAAAAACTTGCAGAGCCATTGTTGGAGCTTCCAACATCCACCCCATTTCCTGCTCCATCTCAATGTGGCTGAAGACACATTTATGCTACAGTGATGGAACTACTACAATGCACACACAGTACAAGAGCTAAGAAAAACATTCAGGGTGTTATTAAGTGTCAGTAGAAAATCTTACAGCACTTAAAGTATCCAGTTATTTTTACCTGGGGTTCTGGTGATTAACAAGCTGTGAATGTCAGATCCATCTAACTCACCCTGAAAGTACAGTAGAGGGAACCGAGGAACAGGTCCTTAGCACCACTTACTGAAACAATACAAAAGTAAGAATTATTATTATTGCTAGTTCGCTATTGCACTTCAATTCCACTGAAAATCTGCCCTCCAATAGCACAAAGGTGAGTCAAGTGCCTCAGGAGATGAAACAACTAGCATTACTCTCCAGCTTAGTTTATGTTACGCTTTGCAAGATGATACTATTAGAAATCAACATTCTTTGTGTTCCTGCCATACTCAGGTGCTTTTAATTCATAGCTCTGCCTTCTCCCCATGAAAGAGTCTGAGGATTATGAATATCAATTAAGATAAGAATATGGTGCAAAATGCTTAACATGCCTCACTACATACTAACAACAGACCGCATGCCTGCACAGCGAAGCATCGAGCCAAAGTGGGAGACAGCATCTGTTTCAGGAAAAAGCATGTAGTCAGGAATTACTTTCCAGTGGCAAATATTTAACCAGATGGGAATGTTATTCATATGTAATGCTTCCTGTTAGTAGCGACTAACGTTTATGGTATGAAATCTCCTCTTATTACAGCACTAGATTTACACCATGCTTTTAATAATTAGTAGCACTGTTCTTTTTTTTCCTTCCCCAGCCCGTAGTTTCAAGTTGTCTATGCAAAACCCAGTGAACTGTTACGGTCTGGTGACCTGCTTAGCACGAACCGAGGCGGCAGCCAGTAGATAAGTAAGGGAAGAGGGGCGAGTCGTGGGGACTGGAATTTGTCACTGTGTTATGATTCACCACTAATTTATGTGGGATGCTGTACAGCACAGGCAAAACCCAAGGACGCACTGAAGTTCACCCTCTGCATTTTTCTTTTCTGCTTATAGGTGGGGCTCGGTTCACAGGATTTCCCCTTCCTCTGCCATTACAGACCTTCAAGGTCGCTTGCCCAACAGGGACCACGGGTTGGAAACTCTTCGAGAAAACCCAGGTTTCACCCCAGCCAAGGGCAGGTCGGTGCTACGCCCTCAGGACAGCTCAGGCCGCCAACGCCTCAGCACAGCAATTCTTTGGACCTGCAAAATTCGGAGCGCGTCAGTACACGTCCACGTGAAGGCTATACCTCCCTTCCACAGATCTTCCCCTTAAAATTACAGCTGTTGAGTGCGTGCACCTTCTCTAAGAGCAGTACTTCGTGTGCGTGGCTGGTGGCGGGAGTCACAGCGCAGCCGTTTCGCAGGCACGGGCCGCCCAGCTCCCGCAGCTGGAAGAGCCCGGCCGGCCGCCCGCGGGCCGCCTCCGCGCCGGGCTGCAGGCCGCCCGCCCCGCTGCGAGGCACACAGCCCCCCCGCCCCGGTACGAGCTCCCGCACNCGAGGGCTCCCGCTGGGGCCTGCCGGGCTCCCTCCATTGCCCCGTGGCAGTAGGAGGCCAACCGTGGCCCCTCCGCACCCGCGGGCTCTCGCTCCCGCCGCCCAGGCCCTCTCAGAGGAAGGTCGCCCTGCAGGCTGGGGTGACCCCGGAGAGGAGGCAGGGCAGATAAGCTGGCTCCCCCCTGCGCCACGTCTTCTTCCTCAGGCATCTCTGTGTCACAGAGTCACAGACCAGCAGGGGTTGGAAGGGCCCTCNGGATGGCCTCCCTCGCCCTGCTGCCCACACTCCTGTCCATGCAGCCCAGGACACCGCTGCCCTCCTTGGCCCCGAGGGCCCGGCGCTGGCTCGGGGTCAGTGTCTCTGCAGACTGCAGGCTGGCGGGGGTGAAGGCCCATCTTGCCGTGTGGGGCACCAGCGGCACAAAGGGCTGAAAACAACCCGCACTCTGGCAGGAGTTCTCCTGTGGCTTTCCATCCGTGTTCCCCTCATTAAATCTCCTTTTAATACAGCCCTGCTGAGACAGCAGTTTTCAGAGGTGGTGCGTTTTCTGGCTGCGTTTCAAGTCCTGGCTGAAAGCAATTAAAACCGCTAGCGTGGTGCTGAGCTCCCAAGGTCCCAGGCCCTGTTTAGTAGGTCGAGGCGGGCAGGGTAATGCGAGAGCGTGTCCAGTCAACGCGATAGTGCCTTGGGTTTGTGTAAAGGCAGCCTGGTCAGGACGTGGTACAGGGTCACACCTAAGGAACCAAGAGAAATGGACTCGCCTAACATGACCGCTAACCTGAGAACGTGTCCTGGTTTTGCCTTGGTCATCCAAATCCCACAGGACTCAGAGGAAAATAAATGTGGAAAGGAAAATCCCCTGTGCCCATTCCTTCCACCTTGGCCCGTCCATCAAGTTTGTCCCTGGCTTAATGGGATCAGACAGTAGGACAGCACAAAACTTGCATGACCATCCATGCTTATCTTGTGCTCCCCTTCTTATTAAAAAAGGAGCGACAATGCATATTTTGCCTTCAGCAAGGCTTCCTTTGCAGATATAATAAAAAAAATAAAAGGAGATATGACCCAGAGTGCAGAAGATCTCTGTCCTCAGAGAGCAGTATCAGTGCTTCACTGTCAAATTGAAAGGATATTTTCCATGATGATCTGTCTTGGGTGACTTGAACACTTTCATAAATAATTTGGATGATGGAAACGAACATGCTTACTAATTCTGCAGATGACAAAAGCTTCAAGGAAGTTTGAAGACAGAGCTAGAATGAACATGATCTTGGCAAATCAGAAGAACAAACAGTCTTAAAAATGTAAGTCTAAAAAAATGTAACCCAGCTTGTAATCTAGTGAAGAAAAACGCAGTGGCCTACACTTAGTCAGAATAAGCACCTGTGTGAAAACAGGGAAGGACAACGCAGTGGTGCCCGAACGCTTCTGGGACGTTTGTAAGGACTTATAAAATGCAAATGAGTCAAAGTGATGCTGCTGCAAAAAGACTTACATCATAAAATGCAGTATCTGTAAGTAATCCCCGTGGAGTAACAATAACAGCAAATCCAGCAGTCCTTAGACCTCAGCTGAAGTACTGCATTTAGAAAGCTGCGGGCCAGCTGGAGAGAGCCAAGAGTGTCGAAGGAACAGAAAGTACATGATACATTAGTCATAATTTTTTTGACCTTCCTGCATGAAGTCGGAAGAAAACTTACTAGCGGTCAGTTATGAGAAAGACTTTACAAAACTAGGAAGTTATCATCTAGTTATTATCTCCCTAAAGGAATGGGGGAGAGTAATGATCTATGATGTCAGCAAAGAGAGTTAGAGAGAACGTCAGAAGGGGTGAGGGGATGTTTTGAACAGTAGCCACCATGAAGCACTAGCGAGATTGCTCAGGGAGGCTGAGGAATCTCCGTCATCAGATGCTGGTAAGAGCAGGTTGGACAAATCCCTGCCAGGAGTGACATACCTGTAGCTGAACAAGGTGGTGGGACTAGACCCTCTGAAGATCCTTTGCAGCACTGAGCCTCCGGTTCTGTTCACTGCAAGGGTGGGAGCTAGGACGCTGCCAAGTCAGCCTGTCACCAAGTCGTCAACGAGCATCCACTCAGCTTTTGCTGCCCCTCAGCCTGCAGGAGCAGAAACACCTAGTGGTCTTTAAGAGGTTGACCAGTCCTCAGAACAACACTACTTAAAATACCTCCCTTCCTCCCAGGGCTATAAACAATCTCTGCATATGAAATGCAAAACTGGAGTTAAGCCTCTGACTGGCCACAGGAAACACAAAATTATATACCCTGACTTGAAGGGTTTATGTGAATCCAGTCAAAACTTTCTGAAGTGGATGCCTCAGATCAGGCCATTAAGTCCCTGCACAGAAGCCTAAATCAGTGGCCTCATTTTCAAACACACACCGAGCACTCGGCAGCTCCTGTAGAGTCTAAGAGGAGCTGGTGATTGCTTGTCACATCTGAGAACTCATGCCACTTTGGCTCTGAAATGTGGACCTGAAAGCAATTTTCTATGCAATTTTTCATAGTCCTAATCCCTAGTGTTTTGTGAACACTTTCCCTAGGTTTTTTTTTTT
>VZTV01080223.1:0-29123 GCA_013400875.1 Anhinga rufa
ATTTAAAGAAAAAAAAAGTAGCAATGAAGTAAACGCACAGAAGGAACTAATTTTACCCTTTAGATAAAAGTTAGGGTGGGGCAACAGGTGTCATGGAGTGTTTTAATCCAACAGAAATGTGGTGACTAAACGAGTAATTACTACTCTGAATAGGTACCGTCACTGGGCCCCTCCTGCATTCACTGAAGAGTATTTCTACATTTCTCTTGCAACCTGCCTGTGTGACAAATCTGCACACACATACTGTATCCAGTTAGTGTCAAGCATGAGAGCTCCTCAGCGTGTGTTTCATGTCTCTAAATCCTGCCTGGATGCTATTTTCCCAGCATACAAAGAGTAAATCACCATTCTCCTAATACTCTCAGAGGACAGTTCCCAAATAGGGGCAAAGTAAACACATGTAACACATAATAAAGCATTCTAATTAATTAGGTAATATTCTCCCAGAAGCAGTAGATGCAGAATATTATCTGCTTTAAGTGTTAAACATTACCTGTAATTAAATATGTCAGGGTAGGTGAGACAAGGCACGTGAATAGGCACTTGTGTAAAACCAGTGAAACAGCCTGCTTAAAAAAACCCCAAACAACAACAAAACAACTGGAAAAGAAAAAACCACCCTCAATGCATACCTACTACAAGAAGTATAAATTACTCTATCTGTGTCCCAGTCTCTCCAGAAGAATCAGTACCTGAATAGGAGAGGAGAGCAGGGTGGGGGCACACAACCTGCTCTGCACACCCGCTCCTCGGACACCAACTGCACCAGGGTGCAGTTGCTGCACCGTTAGCCTAATTTGACAAACAACTTAACAGGACCACACCTTGTATAATCAATAGACACGCTGTGCTATTGGAATGTCCCTAGTCATCTCCCCTGACACCAACTATCGCTCTTCACACACATTTTTAATTGACCAAACATCATACTTGGACAGAGGCAATACTTGCTGAGAAAAAGGAACTCTTACACCAGGGTGTAACACAAATCCTACTGAAATGAAGCCAAACGCAGAACCATATTTTAGTCCAGCAACTGAAAGTTTGGCTTGCCTCTGGACAGGCCTAGAACAAGCTCAGGAGGCCATAGGAGCTGGGGTGCTTCCTTGGGTGAGAATACTAGAGGCCAAAGGCAAGAGACTGGCCTAAGAAAGGCTTAATTAATTAGTTAAATACCTACCCAGGGGCAACTGTAGTGGGAAACACCAAGGTGAAAATGCCTGTAGCTGGTGTATATTAGGTGCTGGGCCTCTGGGCTGAGCTTCCTTTTTCTGCTCTCATGCAGACTCTCTCAGGTCTCCCCCCGCCCCCCCACTCTCTTGTTGCCTTCTGCTGAAGGCTGGCTGGGTCAGAAACCGTTGTCTGCTAGTGAAGGAGCAGCTCCCCTAATTAGAAAACAGCTCTGGGGTGGCTTCAGTTTAATGTTGTGCTGAAGAAGTTATACGTATCAGAAGTGGATGAGAAGGGCTCAGAGGAGAGTGCCCATGGGCAGGTGTGGGACAAGCAAAGAGGGATATTTTCTTTCAGGTTGTTCTAACAGAGGCAGTGAGGATTACAAGGAAACACTTTGTATCTCTTCCTCGTGCCAGAAAACAGAGCATTAAACCTGTAATCAAAGTAAATTGGTACTCTGAGTGGCCAAGAGTGGGTAACTCCTGGCCTAGGCAGCACAATAGAGCCAGACCACATGGGTGCTGCATAGCCAGGCAGTGAGGACAGGAAAGTGGTTACTAGCAAGCGGGAAATTACATGTGGACCATTCAAGGATATGAAAGACCTTTGTTTTTCAGGACTGCCCATCCTGATCTCTGACATTTGCTATTATCAGAACTCAGGACAACATTAATAGGGTTACTGATAGCAAAACAGATTGCTGTGAAAGGGCAAAGAGAAACCCCCCTGTTTACCACCATTCCCTCAAGCTAATCAGAGACCAGAGACCGGATCCAGCTTGGGCTGTTCCCTGTTGATTTCTAAAAGCAAGCAGGTAATGCATCGGGAATAACACTTAACTATATAACAAATGGAGGATATGCACCCACTCACTCATTATATGCCTTGCTGGAAAAGCACACCTAATTTGATAAAAATCTAACTTCCAGTATGAAATCCAGAGAACTTTTGTACCTGGCAAAGGTTTGGGTGGAAATCTATTGCAGGGTGCACGATGAGATCTGAGAGACCCCTGGTCATAGTGAAAGCAAATGCTAGGCTGGGGAGGTTAGCTTAGGACATACAAATATTTTCTTTGCCAAAACTGACTGAGGTGTTGGAATTCCTGTCTGATACTAAGCAGATAAGCTTAGAATTAAGCATGCCCGAGGGCTGAGGGTTGGCCCAAGCAGGGTGGACTACCTGGGAGTAAATTGCCAGCACTGCTCCTCACAGCCTGGCTGGCTCCTGGCAATCAGTACAGGCTGCTCCACCCCATTCATACCCCAAGCACCTGCAAACACAGCAGGAGATCGTGCGGTTTTTCAAGCTTATCACCTGGTCTGGGTGATGCAAAGTCCTTTTCCCTGGAGGGGTAGCTGTGCCTCTTACCTATGCAGGAAGCCTCAGTGACTTCATGTGCAGAACAAACAGCAGAGTAAGATTTTTGAACATGGCTCAGTCTGTTGTGCCTTGGTGAGCACATCTGTAACGCAGAGGTGGCTCTGGCTTTGTGTTTTCAGCACCCTCTCTGGTTGCTGGAGACAGGCGTGATGGATGCTTTCCCTTCCCTGTCGGCAGCCTGGCTGTTCCATGACAGGGCACCGCAGCCCTTGGAAACAGGGACATGGGCAGTGTGCCTGCCTCAGGGATGATGGTGGGGGCCATTCCTGGGTCCCCCAGTCCAAAAGGCTGGATCTGACCCTCATGCTGGCAATGTCCCATTCGTGATGAGAGTGTAGTACAAAACCCACCCATCTCCTTGCTCCCTGCACGGCCTTCCCCCCTCGCACCTCCCTCCCTGAGCCTGGGGATGCTCTGGGCAGCGTGCTGGGCCTCTGAACAGTGACATTGGAGTCCTCTCTCAGCGTCACAGGAGCTCAGGGCCTTTCCCCTCAGAGAGGGATCCCCACATCACCCCTCATGTCCCAGACAGGCCAAACAAGTGGGCCGGGGCCTCCAGCCCGAGCAGGGGCTGCGCTGGAGCAGCTGTGGGCAGGGTGGGGGGTCCCGGCCCATCAGGGTTGCTGTGGCCCCTGGGTGCCTGAGGCAGGCCAGGGGCTGCCTGGCGCCTCTCCCCCACGCTGGCAGCGTTGGCCCTTGGCTGCCTTCCCCAGAGCTCGGGGACACAGAAAACACCCGGCTCCTCCTGCCACACCTGGAGCACAACCGGCGGTGGCGGGAGGACAACGTGGAGCTGCCACCGCCGCTCAGGCGGTGAGTCAGGGCGGGCCACGTGAGGCCCAGCGCCGGCCCCGACGCCTGCCCGCCCGCCCGCACGCCCTGCCCCGGGATCCCGGCCCACGGCGCAGCCCTGCAGGTAAGCGCCGGGGAGGGGTTCGGGAGCTGCTTCTGACTGACACCGAGGGTGTTTTGGGGTTGTGTCCTGGCTCTTGGCACACGGCTGGGTTGTGGATTACTCCCTGAGGCATCACGACACTGTCTGAGGGGTCTGGTGCTGTGGGGGCAAGGCACAGGAGTTCCTGGTAACCTCTGTATCTTCCTGACTGGACTGTCACATCTTTTAAATTTTATTTTTTTTTCTATCAAATCCTTGTGGCAACCTCCGTTTTATGTGTAGAGGAAGATTTGCTTGCCTTAACTTTACTCAGACTAGAAACATGAGCTCTTCTGGCTTCTGATGAGCTCATTTTCTTCCCTTCAGAGCTTTCCAGCGACCACAGAAAGGAGCACACTGCGCGTAAGGAGAAATACAAACCAGGTAATTTCAAATGGCATATGTAAATGCGTATGGGAGCGCTGCCATTATTTCCCCAGCGTGGCTGGAAAACAGGCAGCAAACCACCCCAGGTTTGTGGGGGTAGGGCTGGCAGCAGCACAGCCACCGTGCCCAGGCTTGCTGTGAGAACCGGGACAGGAGGGAAGTGTTGGTGCTGTGGCAAGGGGCAGACAGGCTGCGCCCGCTCCCTGCTCCCCCCATGGGGACGGTCACACCGAGCCCCGGGATCTGCCCTCCTGATGCTGACACACACTCGCTGGGTGTCTCCACCTGCCTCTGTTCAAGGATGCTGTAAAGAGTGAAAACTCTGAGTTTTGCTACTTCTCTGTCACATTTCAACTGTATTTGACAACAGGAAGCCAAGCAGTCAAATAGCAGCATTATCTCATGGTGGTGTTGCCTAAGGAGACTAGAATAGGAACAGTTTCAAACTGAGCTGGTGTGGATCAGTTTTTATTGTCTCGCTGGAAGAAACTACGAGCTTTTACCACGGCCACAGCCCTCCAGGACATCTTCCAGTGGAACCAACCGCTAGGACCAACCTAAGACTTGCAGGTGTGCTTTGTGAAGTTTGTTTGGTTTGGCTTGAGAGAAGGGCGGAGAGGGACTTAACATTTATGTTTAAAATAAAATTTAGCAAGATTTGGTGTCAGCATATAATTTAAAATTAAAAGTAAAAGTAGTTTCAAAGGGAAAAGGATTAGGATTGCCTGATTTTTGTCTTGAAGTTAAAACAACCTTATTTTACTTTATTTAGATTTTTTGTTATCCCATTGAACAATTTCACTCAGATATATTTCATCAGCTAAGCAAAAAGTTGTAGGTATGGCAGTTATTAGCCTCACTTTCTAAACAACTAGGAGAAGTCTGACTCCACACACAAATTTTATTCTAACATGTTAAAAAGACCTCACTGCAATTAAGTTCTGATTTACTATGGGGAAAGCAAGATGAGGTCTGTTGTTCATGAGCTCATGGCCAGGCTGAAATGCCAGTATATCATCATCCTTCCCTCGTTATGAGGTATAATCAACTAAATCACTTTTAAAACATACAATAATTAAATGCATATACTTATCCTTTGTTTAGATCTGATTTTCTTTCCAGAAGAGCCACAGGGAAATTAATTGTCCATAGTCTGACAGAAATTAAGTACCCAACTTCCTTAGTTACGTAAAGCTTGGTGACTGACTGGGCTTAGCTCTGCTGGAGGCACAGAAAGGGAGATGGGAGCAGATGCTGACTGCTCCTGGAACCTCCTGTGGCATCCAGGTCCTATCAGAGTGGGATGCATAAGTGCATTAAGCAAATGTGCTTCTGTTGGCGTTACAGCTGAGCAGTCTGGGCATTTGGGCCAGCAAATGAACAGTTTTCAGGTAAATCAGTCTAAGAGTAAATGAGTTTGACAGCATCTCTTCTGCCTTTGGTGTTGTATCTGCTCCTCCTTTGCATGTGGTGGGACAGATCTGCTAGTGCCTACCTGCTCGCTTTGTCTTTAGTATGATGCAAAGCCTACATAAGGCAGCTGCTGCGACAGGTTTGTGTCACACGAAGAGCAACGTGCCTCGAATGTGGAGCTCCAAAGACAAGCTTCCTGAATTTCATTCAACAGTAAAATCTGTGGATATTTATAAATATTTTTATGCAATGGAATTCATCAGCCAGAAAATACCTGTTTATATTTAAAGTAATTTTTTTCCTTTAGTCCTGGTATTTCAACTGTGCGGTCCACAGAGAGGTCTAAAGGATTTAATTTACAGAAGCAAACACTGTTGCAAGGTTTAAGGTGAGTTAATAGGAGGGAAGAAAGTACTGAAAAAGGCTGAAAGGTGGAGATACGTAACTGCACAGAAATTACGTTCTTTATTGTGCGGCCGTTCTTCATTGTGTGCCCGAGAATGAGTTCATCCAGGGCGTGGTATGCTGGGTTCCTGTATTTCAGCATCAGCTGTTTCTTACCCGGGCAGAGGGACAGATGCGTTTCCTGCATTCCCTATCGGGTGCTCACAGTCTCACATTGCCAGCAACTGTCACAGTGCTGCTGCCACAGCTACAGCAGCAAAGGCTGTAAGTCAGGCAAGGGGTGTGGGGAGGTAAAAACTTTTGTTAGACTAATTGATAGAGTTCAAAGCTTGTTTGTCCAAAAGCGTGCCAGTTTCCAGGTATATCATGTGGTTAAATAAAGGGTATTATCTGCCATCATAGATGTCTTGCATAGACTCATCATCGGGAATAACTTCAAAGTGTCCTTAAAATGTTAAATTACTTTTTTTCTCACAATACACCTAGGAGGTAGGTAAGCAGTTTTCTGGGCTTAGACTTTAAAAATTATTAAAGAGGTTAAACGATTTTCCCAGAGCCAAACAACAAACCAGTGGCTAAAAAGAGTTTTCAAACTAAGGACCTCATCACTTGAAGAACACTTGCAGCCTAAAGCCCCCAGAATCACCAACATATCGAAAATATGGAACTCCAACCCTGGTTCCAAAGGAGGGGTGTGTTTTGTAGCTACTTTGGAGTCTGTTTGTGTCTCTATCTGAGAACTGAGATACCAAGAAGTCATTCTGTTTCCAGAATGAGTATGTATTTGCTTGTGTGTTACACTGTCCTTCTGAAGTTATTAACTGGACCAGTTTTGGATTTTTGTATTAGACTATTTTTCTGACTGATACAATGGTCTCTAGGGAACTGAAACTGCCTGTAGCAAAAGGAACAGTTTTCCATCTGGAAAATTTAAAGGTAATACGTAGTTTTCAAACTGCTTGATGGAAAGTGTTTTGTTGAATGGATCCAAAAGTCATATTGTAAGAAAACCTGTGGGTTTATGTTTTCCTATTGTGCCCTGCAAAGTGGAAACTGTACTTCAGGGTCCCCAGAAATCTTCTTTTGCATCTCTCAATACAACAGAAATGATGCATGAGGGGAGATGCAGTCAGTACAGGATGCCTGGACCACAGTAGGTGGAGACAACTGTTCAGAACCACAACCACTACAAAAATGCATCATCAGAATAAAACAGCCTCAAACCAAAATTTCTGGGGTGAGTTTAGCAAAACAAAAGGGAACACTGGATTTTGGGGAACTCAGAATGTTTTCTTTCCATGGCAAACACCAGTAAAAAATCTGGGATTGACACTCAAAAATTTTTAATTCATAAAGTTAGCGGAAATTTCCTTTTCATGACAACTTCGGAAGAACAGATGTTGAAGTGTCAAAGTCTTCTGTGAGACAAGGATTCCAAATCTTGCAGGGCTCTCCTATGAACTACTTCTACTATTCTCCCCAGTTGGTACATTTTAAGTATAAGGATGTCAAAGGTACGGAATAATCATTCTGTTTTGTGAATGGAACAGGGCCTATTAAGTTACTCACACCTGTGGTAAATAATTAATTAGACACCTTGGTAGCTGTAAAAAACCAACAATGTGAATGATCAGGTCAGACTTCTTTTCATTTTACTTATGATGATCAGAGTTTTGTTCTTTCTTAATAACCAAAGGCCAGCCCAGCAAGACTCACTCAGAGGAATCGCAAATGAGTCCCAGGAGGGTAAATGAATCATGATGTGAAACTGCCATTGCAACAGAGAAGTGATTTCAAAACTGAAGTGCCTAGAGATAGACGCCATGTTTGCAGAAAATCAAGTGTAAGGCAGAAAAAGAGTGGGTCAGACTGATCTGTTTCTAAATGTGTTTCTTCTCCCCTTTCGAACAGGCACAGCAATGGAGAACTTGGATGTCCCATTCCCAGATCTTACTGAAGAAGAGCAAGGTAAGGGTAGCGCACACAAAGATCATTCACACTACACAACAGTGTTTGCTAGGGTGGTCATGAGTCAATGAAACTTGTTTCTTCTGAAAACACGGTCCGGTCCGTCCATCTCCTTGCTTGAAAAAGAGAGAGCAGGGGTCGGTTCCCAGCTCTTCCACAGGGTTCTCATCAGGCCTTGGGTATGTGCTTGTGGGAATTTAGATGCATGAAGGAGATTTTGCTGTGCATTAAATGCCTCATGAGCTCTCTCAATACCTTGGTATCCAGCCCTTTGTGTCTTTGTGCCTGTCTGTAAAATAGCATGGTCAAGCACCCGTTAAATAGCTAGGAATACTTCCCCTGCTTCTTTAACTGAGACAGGAGCATCACAGCCACATGGGTAATTTGTACGGACTATTGACGTTTTTCTACTGATCTCTGGCAGACTGAGTTGCTTTATGCAATACAGCACTACTCTCCTATATGCTAACATGCTGCAGGGTCTGATGCCTGTCACCACACCTTCTCCGAGCACCACAGGAACGCTACCATGCGACCCACCCCTACTGCCTGCACAGTGATTTGCTCATTTTTCTTCTCAGACATTTTCCAGAGGGTTTTTACTGCTGATGCCAATTACTTGGAGAATCATGAGGAAATGAACCAGTCCTTCTGGGAATCACTTGTAAAATGTTTAGCCACCACTGAGCCACCTATCCTGAATATTGAGGAAAAGAACAACGTAAGTTATTACAGAAATGTGCATCCTTTGTAAGACATTGTTATACAGATACTTTTATACTTCTCTGATATACTTTGGGGAGAGAAAACATACAGTCCAATTATCTGATATCTAAAACATGCTAAATGCTGTAAAAGGGCACTTAGATAAATGAGACTCAGGCTGCTGCTTTTTACTTCATTTTTCTCCATGTGAAAAAATAACTGGCTTTGTATAAATTCCTCAGGATCACTTCAGCTCACTATTTTCTAGGCAGTGACATTTTGCTGTAAGATACTGCAGAGATTGCATGTCCATTTTCAGACCCTATAACTATATTTCTCCAGCTCTTTAAATAGTTAACTATTACATACCATGTTTCTTTCCCAGTTGCCGGCTCTGCTCTGAGTTGCTGAATGGAGTTCACATTCTCTTCCCATCTTTGGCATTACTCTTTGTACCTCATTTCCCCCTCGAACAGTAGGGGCAGGGGATTACACTTCCCACAGATGGGACGAGATACATTCATTTGTATAACGGGGTATGTATCTACAGGCTACGATTCATTGGAAGGACTATTTGCTATTTAATTACCTTTCTTTCAGCTCCTCAACAGTTGCAATGTCCTTCCTGAAGGCTGTGCAGCCTGCCTGAAAGCCATAGAGAAGAAAGGAGTCAGGGCAATGGCTGTTCTCTACCTCTTGCTAAAGGCAACCAACCCATCTGGATATAGGCAGCTGCCCAGCTCCAAGGGAAAGGGTGAGTCCTACCTGGCTGCTCGTCACCTGTTTTGTTAAAATTACTGCAGTGCCAGTGGGACGTGACACTGGTTTGAAAACTCTTGATAGATGCTTGGAAGTGATTATTAGTGAACAACTAAAATGTCTAGAAATACTGCTTAGAAAAGTCAGGTGGGTATGGTGATAATGGGGGCCAAAGATAGTATTTTACTTTAGTTTGACTTGGCTTCTTCTGGGGGAAGAAACTAGTGTGTTTAGGGAGAGAGGATATTCTCAGATGATGATGCCAAAGAAAATTCTCTGACTTAAAGTGGTGCCCAGTTTTTCCTGTCTAGCTGGATTCATGGCACCCAGGACACGTTTTTGCATGGACTGTTGTCCAGCCAGCCTGGACCTCTCTGATCTGTCATAGTGGTGAGAAATCTGAGCTGAGCCACTGAAAATATTTTTGCAAATGACCCTAGCAGCACACGTAGTAGTGACTAAAAGGAGTGGATAGAGGATGCCACTCAGGGTGCTGAACCTGGCAACAAGCTACAAATAGACTCCACTGCACTTCTCATGTGCCCGGTTGTGCAATAAGAAACTAAGTGCAGCTGCACAGTGTCCATAGAGTCGTTAGTTGTCTTTAATAGATCACAGACCTGCACTCACTTAACGTGACCCTGCATTTAACTGGAGACCCTCAAGGAGATCCTGTTTCTGTTTCTGCTTTGATCAAACATGTTCATGAAGGGGAGGGACCTCCCAGCCTGGCAAGCAGCCCAGCTTTGGTCCCCTGTCGGAGTAGGAAGGTTTGTCGCAGCAGGGACCCCCTTCCTGCTCTTGTACAGTGAGCAGCATCGGGCAGCTGGGGGGGAATCACGTCTAGATGCATATGTCCAAATATCACAACCAATAATGAAGAGATGCACAGACTCGCCAGCCCTCAGCACGTATCTGAGTCTGAAGCTGTTACGAATCACCTGCAACTCTAGCCACACAAGCCAGGAGCACTTCACTGCCCCTTCCTGGCCCAGGAGGCAGCATCCCGCAAGTTTCTCCTCCGAGGCGATTTGGCCCAGCTGGCTTTGAGGGCTTTGCTTTTGTGCCACAAGAGGGTGCTGGCACTGCGGCACAAACACAGGGAACCCAGCAGAAATCACGGGGGTGAAGGGAGAAGTAGCCCAGGGAAGGATGAGCAGCTATTCTCCAGCTAAAGCATCTTTCAGCTGCAGCTGCTATTGCTTCAGGGAGTGGGAATTTTCACAGGGGTAGCATTATCCATAAATTAAAGGCTAGAATATGAAACTTCAGGCATCTACCACAACCATTTAAGAAAGCCTAAACAGTGGTGTATACGATGCTTTCATTTGTAATGCTTTGTACTATTCCTTGTGTGCAAAAACCACACCTGAAATAAGACTAAAGGTCTGATTTCCTGTCAGACAACCTTTAATAAAGCATCGTGAAATCTGTCATTGTAAAAGAGAGAAAATGCAAATAGTTGTTTCTAATTTTTTTTTCACTATGTATAAAACAGATGAAAAATTGAAACTCCTGAAGAGATTAGAAAGGAATCTCATGCTTTCACAAGGGGAAAAGGAGGCTGAAAACTCACCCGATGAGTCCATGGATGAAGATACACAAGGTATCTTTCCCTGATACATAATTTAGTCTGATTGTGTGTTCATAAGAGATTCACATGGGAGACTTGCAGCAACTCAGTAGCAATTCTGCAGAACCCTGAAAAAAGTAAGAAACTGTGCAAAAGAGAGAACACAGAAAATAATCAGTACCTCTGATTTCATTATCAGCAAAACAGCGGCTGCCTCCTGCTGTTGTGGAAGTTGGAGGTTTCAGAAATGTAGAAATTTGCAGCACGATTTCTTCCCAAATAAAAGATCATAACTTCTATGATCTTCAGTGCGTTTATGGTCTAACTGAAGCCTGCGCTATAGCTGGAGGCAAAGAATAGTCAACGTATGGTAGTAGCTGGCAGTGCGGCAGTACTTCTCTAACATTTCTTATTGGCAAACATCAACAGTCTATCAAAAGTCGCTTTGGCTGCCGCTAGACCATTTCATTCGTGGAAAATGAGAGAAACTAAGAAGTGACAAGCAACATGGAAGTGTTAATGCTGATACTGGCTTATTCTGTTACAGAAAGCCACTAGCTGATTAAGATCAAATGAGTTGCACTTAGAAATAAATTTTTCAAACTAATTTGCAGTGCTGATATGTTTTTCCCGCGACACCCCTTTATACAAATTATTCCAACTTCAGATTTTGCTGGTTTTCTCCTATTCAGCCAGCTTTGAAGACCTGTGAGGCAAAAGCAGCTAATAATGATCCTTGCATTTCAAAGCCTTGATTTTTACCTACATATCCCACGGCCATTATTATATTATGAGCAAACATCTACAGTGGGTTCTGATACTGCTGCTACATATTTCTTTAATCTAATGAAAAAAATACCTTCTCTATCCAGAAAGTGACGGGGAAGATTTAGGAAGAGAGAAGACTGAAGACCAATTACTTGGAGGTAGGACAAAGTGACAGCTGTATGGGTTTTTACTAGAGACAACCAATATAAGCCAAAAAAAGGATAATTTAGATGGATAGGATCTATAGGATAATACAGATGTAGGAAAATGACCAGTCAGAATTTGGCTGTAGGAAAGGCATTTCCTACAAGATGAAGCTCAAGTAATGCTAACACTCAGCCATGCCCTGTGCTTAAGAGTTGAACCAGGAGAACAGCAACATCTACTGTTGTGGGAGAAGTCCTGCTGCCTGGGCCTGCACAGTTGCCATTGAAATGCAGCAAAAGAGTTTTGAAAATAGCTATCACAGCCACTACTTACAGGGCCTGCAGTCAGCCCTCAGCGCTGTCTGGAGATCATCAGTGAGGACCACACCTTCGATCTTGTTCCTGAGGCTTTTCCTTTCCTTAAAGGAAAAATGGAAAATAACTACAATGCAGATGAGGAAAATGTGCTGTGTCAACATGCAGAAATAGCTATCAGCTTCTGGT
This sequence comes from Anhinga rufa, assembly GCA_013400875.1. Classification (NCBI taxonomy): domain Eukaryota; kingdom Metazoa; phylum Chordata; class Aves; order Suliformes; family Anhingidae; genus Anhinga; species Anhinga rufa. The sequence continues at coordinate 12,119 of VZTV01080223.1, forward strand.
ATAGAACCATGGATGTAAAAAAGTTAAGGCTTTAATCATTAAATTAATGTCTTAAATTGATCGCAGCCCAGATATAAGAGCAGCTACTTTAAATTGACATTAGGAGATCTAATTTGTTTCACAGCAGTCTGATTCTACCTGACTGCAGATATTGTGAGAGATGGAATATGGGGGGTTAGTAATCCACTTGTGCTTCCCACTTTCAAACTGCGTAACCCACAAGAGAGCTGCCCTCCCTAATGAGCAGGAGTTGGTGTCTACCTCGTCTCTTCTACACAACCACGCTCATTTCGAGTTGCATGGGCTAGGACTGGCAGCAAGATATACGTACTCACTATGGATATTAATCTACATCATCTTTGCATAATATTTTAGGCATACCAGCAGAGGTTGTTCCCTACAGAGATTCAGGTAAGCATTCCCAGATAACCTCATCCTGCTGGAAGGAAGACTGTAACTGCAATTTCTTCTTTCTGACATGCTTATATATTAAAAAATAACCCCCTGGCTGTAAATCCACTGGTTTACAGTTAGCTTGGTGTTGGTCCTGGGCATGGTGCGGACACTTTGTTGCATGCGTGTCACAGTAGCTGGCTGATAGCAGGTGATTTGTACAAGGCATTCTAGCAGACTAACCCATTTTCTTGTAGGCCTGCCAGGGTCTCACAAGATTAGCTCACAGCTTTTGTCATCCTGTTAGGGGAAAATCCAGGAATTCTACTGGGCAACTATTCAGTCTTCCCCAAGGCAGCCAGGCAGTTTTCAGCATTCCCTGCAGCCCCCTTTCTCCTGCTGAACAGGGGTGCAAGATTGGGAGGGAGCTGGAAACTGGTTTCTGCAAAACAGCGATACTCAGCTCTGAATGCCTTCCTCACTTAGCTTGGAGCATTCCCCGATAGAAGATGCTAGGTGAAAGCCAAATGACAAGCAACAGAGAAGCAGTACCAGCTGAGAGGCTCGAACAGACAGCCAGTCTAAAGGCAAATTTTCTTTTATCAGGCACTGCTGAGCAGCAGCAGAACAGATGTAAAAAGCCCATGGCAGGAAATTTTCAATGGCTTGATTGCATTGCTGACCTCAGCCCTCCACTCCCAGGCCAAGGCCACTTTTATGAGTTCCAAGAGGCAGCCAGCCCAATAGAGTGGCCTTTTTGAGAGGACAGCTGCTCAACCACTTTTCTTCTGTGGAGTGAGGAATAGTTGCTGTGACTTGGACTGTTTCAGCTGAGGACAGAATTGGGAAGAAGATATAAGTTGCAGCATAATCCCTGGGGGAGGTTTTTGAGTTGCCTGTCCCCAAGGAGCTACATAAAATGCAAGGGTAGAGGAATATATTGTAATACAAAATTCACCCCACATTGCCAGGTCTGGAAAGGGGATTACAGTACCTTTCCAGTTGGCATTTGGCCTCTCCACCTCTTGCCATGGCCTTTGTTGCTTTGGTTCTAGATTACTTCAATACACGGAAAATATTTAGCTCATGCAAGACACCATGCCTGCTGCACGGGACAGGTTTGGGGGATACACACGTGCAGCACTTGCCATCCCAGCGCTGCTTCATTCTAGCAACTGAATATTAACACGGAGGCCATCAGTGTTCTACTGCCCAGCTATTTCAAAGAATCTGGGATCACCATGAATAGTCAGTTTTATTGTTACCTGTCCTTGGGCCCTTTTCCTTAATTTCCCAGCACTTTCACATACTGTTTTGTCTATACTGAGTCACCAAATATGTGAATACTCACTGTGCTTGCTAGTGCTGATAATGACGGGCAAAAATATATTTGTATTTTTACCATGAGAAATAATAAAACTATGTTGCTTTTCAGAGATTGCCAGAAGAGAAGATTCAATTACAGATGGTAAATACAAACAAGCAAATGGAAGTTCTTCTTGTGCATGCTGTCTTTCAGGACTGAGTTTTATTTAGTGGCGATAGCTATACCAGCTCCTTGATACCTAGATACTTCCTAATCAAAAAGCAGACGTTTAAGAATAGTTATTAAAATGCACTGTAATGCTTTAATAGAAGAAATTCTGTGCAAGTCATTCATGATACAAAGTTCCAGTGGGACAATTGCATTTAGGAGGGAGAGTAATACAGAACAGACACTGGCCAGGCATGAACTGATGTTCTGATAAATTCTGTGTCTATAGATCGTTCGTACAACTGCAGAGAGGAACATTTGTGAGTCGGAATAGTGCAATGTTATGTTAACATAATAATCAAATAATTGAGTTTGTCCCCCAACCAGAACTTGATCAATTCAGAACGCTCAAAGAATCAACAATTCAAAAATGTGACCCCAGTATCAGGTGACTCAGAACAGAATTTCTTGGTAAAGTTTAGTTGCTTCATGATTCAAAAGCACGATAGCAAAAGGCTGTAGCTCATTTGGAGTACATTTCCAGTACTCTCCTGTTACATCTTTAGAGAAAATTAAATTCACTGCCAGGCAGCGGTTGCCTAGATGCACAACCCAATGCAAGTGAAATCAGCATCTAAAACTTGTGAGGAATCAACTCCCAAAGGCTTATATGCAGCAGGCTGCCTAGGGGTCTTCTCAAGCAATCAACAAACAAAAAAGGAAAAAAACCTTCCGCTTTGAACACATCGTTGGAAATGTGGTAAAATATTCAGCTCTTTCTGAAAATACAGTCAAGGAAAGAATAGCATTTGGCAACTCTGCTCACAACTAGCGCAGAGTAAAATGCTCTCTATTTAAACCTCTAAAAATATCTGGCTTGTTCTTTCGTTGTTCTTTCTATGTATCAGTACAGCTAGCTCTAGGAGACTAACTGTCAGCTACAGTTCTTCATTTGGGAGGTGCAGAAATAATACCTCAACCTCAGGCGTAAGTAGAATAATGGTACTCATACGCTTAGTAATGAGGGTGGTTATATTATTGTGGCTGTGACTGTGCAAAGCACCCAAGAGTCAAACTGAAGCTCCCTTGTGCTGCTGCTTTATTCCCCCACTGTAGTTCTGAGACTGTCGATTGTCCCAGACTAGATAGAAAAGACTCAGAGTGCTTTAAGACAATTCTGTATTGTTAATGCAACCATCTGATTATGCTTTAATAAACAAACAAACAAACAAACAAACAAAAAACCAAACCAAAACCCAAACCAAAACCAAAAAACCCAAACAACCCACCACCTCTTTTTGGGGCGATTTAAAAATTGCTGATTTGATCTTTCAGAAAGGCTTGCAGATCTTTCCTTTGAACAAGCAGTTTTACGTATATTCTGCTCTGAGAATCGATTTCAGACACAAAAAGGGAAATAAACTTTAAAGTCCTTAATTTCAGAGTTCCACGGCAATAAAAGACATTTGTTTTTCCTAGCGTATGAGGACAAGAGCACTCACCCCCACCAGTGGACAGTACGGTGGATGGGCATACGGAAGGACGGTAATTTTAAAAATTTATTTCTTTATTTTTTTAAAAATTCAAATGATGTCAGTCCTGTTGAACCTTAGCCCATGAATAAGATCTCTGGTTTGGAAAAACCTTTTTTTTTTCTTTCCCCTGACATGAGTAGTTTGTTGGAGTGCATCAAAGCTTTGTGATGAAAATCATCAAGGTTTCTCATAACAACTTGTGTGCATTTATGTTTTGCAGTTGACTCTAGCATACGAGACATCTCATGGAAATAGACTTAATTCGCTGAGCGATACACCGTACCTTCAGGTGTATTCGTAAGGGCCAGGCTTGTAGTTGTGACCTCATTTTCCTTCTCTATTTCAGATGAATTCTTTCATTTCGTCATTCTTTGCTTTGCAATTGGAGCTTTACTAATTTGCTACTACTACTACAAAGGTAAGGCAAGACTTCAAAAGAAGGATAAATTGTTGCACACTAGAAAAATGAACAAAGCCAAACATTTATTTTGTTGCCTTAGATTGGACTATTTCTCTTGGAATTGGTTTAATCACCTTTGCTTCCCTGGAAACCACTGGGATATACTTTGGTCTAGGTAAGTGTATCCGCAGCAGCCGGCTCTGTATCAACACTAAGGACACAGGGTCACGCAGTCATCAGACTACGCAAATCTATAAAACCGCTAGTGCTGAGATTCCATAAATCATCGCGTAACTATCCCGTAACACCTTCACAATTACAGTGTGGCTGGAGACAAACATGCCTTGGTGATGCTGAAGGGAGAGGTTGACTCATTTTTTGTTCAGTGATCACAAGACCCTGAGTCACCTCTTTCTGCAGCAAGGGCCGAATGCTACGTTGCCATGACAACGTATAATTTTAGCAGCAAGGCAGTCTTCCCAGATGCACTCCACGAGGTGCTGCGCACTCAGGCTGCCGTTCGTTCCCCTGGGACTGAGGTGGCTGAACGCCCTGAGGAAGAGCTCTCAGCAGAACCTGGATGGTGGCAGCTACTGAAAATGATACTAAAAAAATGGGCATTCTTGGCAATCCCTAGGGATGTCGTAGGAAAGGTGCAACTAGCAGCGAGTTCTAGCCTCCCCGCTGAGAACAGAAGTCTCCTTTGTAATCCTGTGCTAATGTTTTCGGTAGGTTGTGCATGGTTCTCTCAGGAATCAGCTTTGTCACTACTTTATTATCAATGATATCACTGAAGTGCTTGTTTAAACAGTAATCTTGGGTTCATTAATATTGCAAATGGCAGGGTTTGGGTTTTGGGATTTTTCTATTTTTGATGTTTTATGTTGCTAACTAGTTCATCTTAAAAAAAACTATGTTTGTTTTCACAATTAGTGTATCGGATTCGGAGCGTACTTGACAGTTTTGTTCCTCTGATTGACAAACTCAGGCCAACAGGTAATAGTGAACTTCTTACTGACTGCATGCATGTTCCCTAGACCCTCCTGGGCACTTCATTTTGGTTAAGTCTTAAGTCTAACTTCTCTAAATTACAATTTCCAATCTTCTTTAATAAAAAAAAAAGAAAGAAACATTTTACTACTGTTCATTACAGCTGCGTGGGTTTGAAAATGAATTATTCTTGACTCTTTCCATGTGGCAGAGCATTTTCACATTTTTAATACTCTGTCCTGTATGGGGTATTAACTATTTCCTGACAGTGCCTGACTGAGCATTCTACAGCTCAATTTGACAGTTGGACTTGATTATCTTAGAGGTCTTTTCCAACCTTAATGATTCTATGCTTAAACATTCAGGGAGTGGGGGTAGGTTTCTGTTGTTGGGTCTTCAGAGTCCAGGCTCACATTTATCTGTGTTCGTGAACACGAAACATGAAGAATGCTGAAATGCCGAGTAGATTCATGACAATTTGAACACAATAGTCCTGACAGTCATCTTTTTCTTCATCATGCAGGTATGAGGAAAGCTGCCTAGGAGGAGTATTTCAGGAGAGTTCCACAAAACCCTGCTGTCTGAATTTCTAGTATTAAAAGAACTGCTTTATGAGACAAACACAAAAACTTAACAGCTAATGTGAAATACTGAAATGTTAAACCATAGAAAGACATCATTCCCTCCCCTCAAAAATAAAGCTGAAACTGCATTATGGGGTCCCATTCTTTCTTCTGAATCTTCTGATTCGTGGCTCAGCAGAGCTCATAAGACAACCTAGATGTAGGTTTATGTTTAATTCCATTAAAGATAAGCACATTCTCCTTCCCTCTCCCATGCAACCATGTTAGTCTGCCTATGGTGTATCAAAATCAACAAAATGACCAATGTTATCCTCAGCTGGTTCTGGATTAGGCTCTGGATGTTTCAGTAGGAATCTTGGCAGCCACAAAGCCACCTCCTCTTCACCCCTTGTGATGCTGCACACCAGGCAAACACCAGCCGCTTGCTTACACAGCTGAGCCCCAACAGTGCAATAGCACTGAAGCAGATTAATTCATTGTGGCAGAACTCAATATAGTGGGCATACAATGATTGCACCCAGTGAAAGCTGGGCGAGGTTTTACATGCAGTGACATAATGGTGCAGTAATGAGATTATTAACAGCAGGAAATTTCATCTCTTCTTCTACGGGAAAAAAATAAAGTGCTTGACTTGACTCATCCTCCAACATTTTTCTTTCCTTGAGTAAAATAAAGTGCAACTTTGGCATTCCTTTCATTTTACAGAGACATGTTACACATTTTATATGTGGGGCTAATGCAATCATAGGCAGACTGCAAAAAAAGAGAATACCTTTAAATTTTTAATAAAAATATAAGGTCTTCATACCCATAGAAGGATGAACGCAGCAAATCAGACAGAAAGATCCATAAAACATGAAATTTAAAGGAAATGTAGATCTAAAAGCCATTAGCCCAAACAGCCCAGAGTTTTAGAGAAGCAATTTCAAGACTTACTCAGAAAATCAAAACACTTACTTTTTAGTTGTACTTGATTTTAAGCACCAGTGCTGATCGTTCTTGGGTGTTGCAGTTCCACTTGCACATCCAGAAATATCAGCAATTGTATGCAGGCCTGTACCCACACAGCACAGCAGTTACCTAGCGTGTCAGGGGTTAAATTAAGCAAATACGGGTGAATACAAGTTATTTTGTAATATTTATATTCTCATTTACATGACTTTCCAGAAATAGTCTGTCATACCACAATGCTGTATCTTTTGTGCTGTTATTCTGCAAATAAAGTCTTGCTCAGACCAGTGTAATGTTGTTAATGTCAAATGGCGTTTGGGTGAACTGAAAACTACGCACAGTCACCCTGCTCTGACGCCAACGGCTTTTTCAGTTTCCTCTGCTGTGTAACATCTTTCTGAAAGGTAATTTGTGGAATAGTCAGGATGAGAAACATATTCTAGTACTACATGTTTTCCAATTTGGTACTCTGCAATCAACAAAATGAAATTTTTTTATTTTTTTTTTTTTAAAGAGAAGCTGCTTAAGGTAAAATAAGCAAAACATTTAAAATAGCAAAACATTTAAAAATCACCCAGTGGAGCCCATCGCGTGAGATGAGCACCTGACCCATCTTAGAGCAGCTCACATGAGAAGAGTCAATTCTATAGAAAAAAGCAACTTACACGTTCAGCCGCGTCCTTTCGGGTATCTGGGAATTTCCTGCTGTCCTTTCAGATCCTTCTTGAGTCTCAGCATTTTAAACATTCCCACCTCTCACCCAACAGCAATGCTCTCATGCTGGCCTCACGTATCGCCCTTGCTGCAGCACTGGCCAAGCGCTCAAAAATGAGACTCAAGTTCCTGTGAAGAGTTTCAACCTCCTTGTGCTCACCCAGCCACCGTTCTCCCAAGTCCAGCAAGTCCCTCCTGCATCCATGGCTCATCCCTCATTCCCACAGCTCTGCTGGGCCTCCACCTCCCCCCGTTGGCTCCCCAGGACCTGGTACCTCTCCTTCCTCTCCAACATTATCCAGCGCAAAGGGAGCTGCCTTCTTGTCTTTGGTTTTAAATGGCTGGGGAGCAATGCTGAGAGGAGGAACTGAAGCAAGGCACTAACCACCCTCCTTCTGCAATACATGTTCCTGCTTTTCATTATCCAATGCCTAACATTTCTGTCCAGAAGAGGGGCCAGCAGCGTCTTCTGGCAGCAAGGGAAGAAAACTGTTTTCACCAAACTCCCTTCAAGACAGCATTTTAATCTTCAGCAATAAGTTGGACCAGACACTGAACAACAGTTACTTGACTCACTCTAGGCTACAATGCCCAACGTCTATTTCCCTACTACAGCACAGCCCGCTCAGACCTTCCATGAACACCCAACCACTCCCATACTAGAGCTCACCGTAGGAAAGGTCAGCTGCAAAGCAGAAAATGCTCCAGCTATACAGCAGGCAGCCCAAGTGCTGCTGCCCACAAAATGTTAAACAACCCGAGGGCTTTTCAATGACTGAAAACATTCAGAAGTTACCCCACTGCACAAAACCCCACAGAGAAAAAAAAGATATTAAAATCCAGAAGGTTTTTTAAGCTGGTATTTTTATTAGAACTCTCTACATAAAGCACCTTCGCCTGCCTTAAACTTTCAGTACTTCTCAGAACACTGCTCTTCTGTAACACAGCGCAAGATGCTTCAAACTACTCCGCGTTTCTTGATTTGGACACTGCCACCTTAACAGCTTGCACAATGGCATCTTTATCAATGCCAAACATCTTCAGGAGCTCAGCTGACTTCCCGCTGCGTGGTACATGAGATACAGCCAAGCGATTGACTGTGATACCAGGCTCACCCACTACTGCAGCGCACACTGCTTCTCCAATGCCACCTGTGAAAGAAAAGTCAAACACAACATATATCTGTATGCTTCAACAGGCAATATACAGACTGCATGTGTATCTGATTCAAAGGTCCACGCAAGTTAAATCTCAATTCACATGCTTATGAGAAACACCAATCACAAATGTGTCTGTTACCCATTTCTGAAGTGAAAGCAATTCCCTATTTCAAAGGCATTCTGATGTTTCTGAAGTACTTACAAACTGGCAGTGAGAAACATTCCTCTAAAGGGCACAGAGCTGTCAGGAAGCCCTCACCACTTCAGCATCTACCACCGAGGGCCAGGTTTAAGAATATACTTAGACTGAGGAGTATTTACAAGTGCACTCAATGCACTTAAAGTCTTAATTCCCAACAATATCAACAGCATTTAAGAGCTCCATCTTTTCACAATGTCTGTTCGTGCTGCTAGGCACCTCTCTTCACAACCTTTGCTTAGAGCTCAGCTCAGACTGAATCACTATCAGTCACAGAGGCAAAGGATGCAATGGAGAACCGTGTGGCGGCAGGAGAGACACTGGAAGCAGGAATACTAGGAAAGAAGAAAACCCAGGAATAGTGTCAATAGCATGTGCCCTGAGACTTGCTAGGAGAGACACCTTGGTGCTGCACTTCAGTTAGGGCGTATCCAGGAATGCAGGGCTTTTCGCAGCTCCAGGCATGGTGTGATTTAACCAGTCAAACTTAGCCTCCAGCCAGAGGCACCTCCATGGATGTGGCTGGTAGATCAGCCTGATGTGGGCTTACAATGCACTCAGGCTGGCGATGAGTGTACACTTGACCTTCCTTGACTGCATTTCACGGAGAAAGCTGTGCCAGTGCAAATTGCATGTTCGTCACCTCAGAGTGTGACGATTTTGCCATCTTGCAAATCTGCAGTAAAATATTTGTCCAGAGTTGACAGATAAGCTAGAAAATGATGAGGCTCAGTGATGCTATCACCATCTATCATCTGGAACAAAAGTATGGTAAGACCAGCACTCATGGTAATACCAGATCACTTCACATACCTGGCAAGAATGATGCTTCACATTAAAGTAGTATAATAGTCTCATAAGACATACTAATTTGTATTAGTAGATATCTAATGTAATGTATCTATTGTCTACTAACTGTATTAGTAGACAATATCTACTAATGCCATAGTTCACAGCCACCCCTCTGCTGATTTCTGTCTTCCCCCAAGAGAAGCAAGCCTGACATACAATTCACAACAGCTGCTCTCTGCTTGCACACAGTCTCATCTTCATGGGACATGTTTGCATAGGCAAGCCCCTGAAAACATGTGCAAACAAGGCATGTCAGAGAGCAAGTGGCAGCAGATTATGGAATTAACTCCAGCTGTCAGTGAGTCACAAGTGGTGTTCCCCAGGGCTCACTCAGTATTGGGGCCAGTTCTGGTTAATGTCTTTATCAATGATCTGGATGAGGGGATCGAGTGCACCCTCAGTAACTTTGCAGGTGACACCAGGTTGGGCAGGAGTGTTGATCTGCTTGAGGGTAGGCAGGCACTGCAGAGGGATCTGCACAGGCTGGATCGATGGGCCAAGGCCAATGTATGAAGTTCAACAAGGCTGAGTGTTGGGTCACAACAACCCCAGGCAACGCTACAGGCTTGGGGAAGAGTGGCTAGAAAGCTGCCTGGCAGAAAAGGCCCTCGGGGTGCTGGTTGACAGCCGGCTGAACATGAGCCAGCAGTGTGCCCAGGTGGCCAAGAAGGCCAACAGCATCCTGGCTTGTATCAGCAATAGTGTGGCCAGCAGGAGCAGGGCAGGGATGGTGCCCCTGTGCTCGGCACAGGTGAGGCCGCACCTCGAATCCTGGGTTCAGGTTTGGGCCCTTATAGTACACAAAAGACATTGAGGTGCTGGAGCGTGTCTAGAGAAGGGCAACGGAGCTGGTGAAGGGTCTGGAGAACAAGTCTTTCGAGGAACAGCTGAGGGAACTGGGGTTGTTTGGCCTGGAGAAAAGGAGGCTCAGGGGAAGACCATATTGCTCTCTACAACTACCTGAAAGGGGGTTGTAGCAAGGTGGGTGGCGTTCTCTTCTCCCAAGTAGCAAATGATAGGACAAGAAGAAATGGCTTCAAGCTGCATCAGGGGAGGTTTAGGTTGGGTATTAGGGAAAATCTCTTCACTGAAAGGCTTGTCAAGCATTGGAACAGGCTGCCCAGAGAGGTGGTAGAGTCACCACCCCTGGAGGTATTTAAAAGACGTGTAGATGTGGTGCTTAGGGACATGGTTTAGTGGTGGACTTGGCAGTGCCAAGTTAATGGTTGGACTCAATGATCTTAAAGTTCTTTTCCAACCTAAACAATCCTATGATTCTAAATAAAATCCTAGCACAGGAGCTGGGGGAAATCTACTATAAGAGACTACTCTGCTTCTCCCAAGAAGCATTTTATCTTAAGATTTACTTGGGAATCCTCGTAGAAATTCCTTCTTGTATGCACTATGCACTTTTTACCCTAAGAACAGCACCACATACCAACAACAGATTCTGAAATAGTCTGTAAGCAGGTGAAATGAAGGAACAAAAAAAACGTCCAGTGAGGACGTAACGTGCTCTGGCTCTTCTCAGGCCCTGATCTGCTTTTTAAAGTACTGGAGAAGAAAGAGAGAGGAATTTATCCCAGAGTGACTGTGGAAACTGCCAAAACCATCTGATTTCAAGCAAACTGGAATCAAACTTTTAGACATAGGGAAAACTTAAGAAACCTGCACAGCAATGGCCTCTCTTGCCATTTAACAAACTGCAGAGCAGCTGCTGTAAAGCCATTCTGAGACCATTCTGTGCAGAATCACTGCATCGCAGCAGGAATTTACAATTCCACTGGAGACTGGAATAAAGACTTCACTTGGACCATGCATACACAAGGGCACACAAGGCCAACTTAATCAGAAGCACAGCCCTGATTAACCCATTATATCTTAGGAAACTTTCAACCCTCAGTGTGATCTCATAATCATAACAGCAATGAAAAAGGCTAAAACCTCTCTTCTGCTTTAACTGAACGACAGCACTAGGTCCCATACTTCTCTCTCAGGTCAAGAGAAACTGTGAGCTTCCAAGCCCTGGGGACAACCGTGTGGGCTGTGACCTCCTGTGCCTGGCTCACCTTCATGGTAATGGTCCTCAACAGTGATGATTCTGCCCTTGGTTGCTCTTGCATTTTCAAGTATTGTCTTCTTATCCAGGGGCTTTATAGTGAATGGATCAATCACACGGATGAAGATTTTTTCTGCAGAAACAGAATTAAATTATTTGCAACATGAATTTGGAGAATGCAAGAATCTAGTCACCAGGAAATCCTTCTTATTCAGACTGTCAATCACAACTTTTTTCCCAGATTTTATTTTACCTTTAACTATATTGTCACGACAATCACAATTTCCTCTTGCTTCTTTTGTCAGCAGGCGTTCTGAACTCTTCACTGCAGGCTGCCCACAGGTATGCCTGTTTGAACTGCCCCAACCCTGATCATGGCACCCTTAAGGTTGACATCAAAACCAGAATTTGTCCTGTCATCACAAGGCAGGCCCAGATTGCTTGTTAAAGCTACGTACAAATGGCAATTGTTTATCAAGAACAGCAAATTACATGAGGTTTTGTCTGATCTTGGCTAGCTGAACAGTGAGTCAACTCTAATCATACATAAAGAAGCCCTATGTTATGTTGACAGTTTTGTGACTGAAGGCTCTTTAATGACCAATATATTTTAGGTATTAGACACTGCCTAAGGGACTACGCTAAGGGATTTTCTCTCTGTAGCTGGTTATCCACATTTCAAGACCAGCAGAGCATCACAAAGCATAGTAAATGCAGAACAATAACAATAGTTCTGAAAATACAACTTTCAAAATGTCCTAGGCCTGATAGCTCAAGCTCATGACAAATAGCTGTGCACCTAGATACAGCATACAAAGCTAACCACAAACCACAGGCAGCATTAATTATATTATCTCTTACTATTTGCAATCTCTTCCTGGGCATAGGCTACTGACTCACAGGTGCATTTTGATGGTTTCTTTCTTTTCTTATTTCATTGAAGGATTTTTATCTTCGCTGAGACGTCAGTGCATTTGAGCACTATCATAGAATTATTGCCTCCCACACTAGTTATAAGTTGATACATTAATTAAAAAAAACAAGGGGAGAATCACTCCTACTTCTTACAAACTTCCTCTAAGGATTGTGCCTGCAGGGCACTTTCAGACAGATTAGCAGGTCTAAGGAGACTTTGATCTGATGGGTTTGGCAATTTTCATGGCCACTAATGCTGCTAAGCTAACTAAAACCTACTCAATTAGGCAAGATTGGCAGATGTATACTATGTTGCACTGTGCCAGCCTAACAGGTGACCAGTTGTCTTAACATTTTAACTGATATTTACCAATACAAAGAGTGAGCAATTAGGCTGAGGGGTATTGATTTCTCTGCTGTGTTAGATGATAAAAAAGGAAAAAAAAAAACAAAACCAACCCCAAAACCAAAACCCATAACTGATCACCTTTTCTCAGCTGCTCTGCTGCAGCCAGAGCCTCATGCAGAGTGACTCCTGCTCCAATCACAGTCACTTGGTCATCCTTACTCTTCAGAACCACCTGCAAGAAAATGTTTCCATGTATTTTTAACAATAAATCTTATTGATATCTCTAACACTTCTGGAGATTTTATTAAAAAGATCAAATCTTTGGCATTGGAATGCTTTAGAGGGAAAGGGGCTTTTCCAGGAGGAATTTTGCATATTTTTTCTGATTCTGTTTATCTGGGCAATATTTACCTTTGCCTGTCCAATATGGAAGTCCTCATTGTTGTTGTAAATGACAGGATTTTCAGGACGACTAGTTCTTATGAAACAAATGCCCTGTTTCCAAAGTAAACATGTTATACATTACAAAACCAGAAAGATGTTGACATTCTAGTTTGTAAACCCTATGAAAAAAAATACAGCAAAACGACTTTTTCTGTTTGTCTGTTTTTCACCCTTCAATGTTACCTCTGGGTCTACTGAGTTAACTTTTCTCCCCAACTCCCATTAGTCCTTTTTCAATAGCTGGTTGTTTCAGACATTACAATACAGTTAACCTCTTCTTAGAGCACGATGATAACTTAGTTTTCTTTCTGATTCCAAGATCTTTATTTCTCTTTTGTTCTCTTGTGGAAATGGAGAATCCTACTTAATTATTTAGAATTAGAGTTAATTAGAATCTTAGAACTTTGTCATACATGTGCAAATTTTACTCTAGTGACTTCAAAGCAAAAGAAGAAATGCTCAGCTGAAAGCAAGGAAAAATCCTTTCCATCAGTTAATGTTCAGACGCCCTTCCAAAAGAAGTAACAAATCAGTACTTAAATCTAATCTCTCCCTCACACTACCTTACGCTCCTTTTCCACACCCCCATCTTTTTTTCACAAACCTCATTTGTTCCATGCCAAATTTCCACACTCCTTCATTTAAAAGCTGTGCTAGAAAGACTGAAATTTTTCAGATTATTTGCTCCTTTCTCAGGGTAAATTCCTATGGCGGTCAAAAGAAGTACCAATCAATGAGATGATGCGACCCAGTGCTACCAATGACATTTGACCACTACTATGTCAAATTAGCTGAAGGTAAGACAGGTCAGAAACTCTGTCACAGCCACATGGGAAGTCTCAGTTGTCTTCAGACACAGTCCAATTTAACTGCAATCCATCACTGGCAACAGAGCAGCAAAAGACCACTGAGGCTGTCAGCTAGCATAAGTACCAGCTCTCAGTGTCTCCAAAAGATTTAGACTGTCTTAGACTACTAGAGGACCTGACTCCTGAGCTTTCACATACAGGCACTTGATGATCAAAATCCTCAAGATAAATTTATCTTTCCATATCTAGGTTCAATTTTGAACCCAGATACCATACTAGGAGCGGACACCTTCAAGAGTCGTCTGGGCAGGGTGCTGGGCCATCTTGTTTAGACTCTGCTCTTCCTAGAAAGGTTGGACTGGATGATCCCTGAGGTCCCTTCCAACCTGTGATTCTGTGAGTGTACTTTCTGTAAGTTTGCTGAAGACCAACACAAGACTTACACTTGTCCTTATTTCTGAGCCAATTTAGACCCAAACTGCAATCGCTGTGTAATCATTTACATCTCCCCAGATCTGGCCCACAGCATTCCAGACTGTTCATTCTGCACTAGGCTGGACAGAATGTCTGCAACTTTTCCATGCAAAGAAAACATCCCACTGCCACGCTGGAGCCTTTAAAGAATTTATGTGGGTAGACACATGCAAGAAACATGCCAGAAGCAACAAAAGAAGTAAAAAANACAGTCCAATTTAACTGCAATCCATCACTGGCAACAGAGCAGCAAAAGACCACTGAGGCTGTCAGCTAGCATAAGTACCAGCTCTCAGTGTCTCCAAAAGATTTAGACTGTCTTAGACTACTAGAGGACCTGACTCCTGAGCTTTCACATACAGGCACTTGATGATCAAAATCCTCAAGATAAATTTATCTTTCCATATCTAGGTTCAATTTTGAACCCAGATACCATACTAGGAGCGGACACCTTCAAGAGTCGTCTGGGCAGGGTGCTGGGCCATCTTGTTTAGACTCTGCTCTTCCTAGAAAGGTTGGACTGGATGATCCCTGAGGTCCCTTCCAACCTGTGATTCTGTGAGTGTACTTTCTGTAAGTTTGCTGAAGACCAACACAAGACTTACACTTGTCCTTATTTCTGAGCCAATTTAGACCCAAACTGCAATCGCTGTGTAATCATTTACATCTCCCCAGATCTGGCCCACAGCATTCCAGACTGTTCATTCTGCACTAGGCTGGACAGAATGTCTGCAACTTTTCCATGCAAAGAAAACATCCCACTGCCACGCTGGAGCCTTTAAAGAATTTATGTGGGTAGACACATGCAAGAAACATGCCAGAAGCAACAAAAGAAGTAAAAAAAAAATAAATAAATTATTCTCTGGCTCAGAAATATTGTAATGCAAACCTTGGTGTTGGCAGCTATTTCCACTGCTTTTTCAGTGGCTACAGCATCACTAGGGTAAAACACGGTGGCATTGGGAACAGCCCGGAACATGCACAGATCCTCCAGTCCCATCTGAGATGGCCCATCTTCACCTGAAAGAATTAAACCAGGATTACAAAAGAGTAAGTGTACAGTTTTGACAATCACTCAATATGGCAGTGAGGTTCAATGTAAACCAGGAAAAAAAAAAAAGTATAAAATATAAATAAAATATAAAAGTATAAAATCAGGCACACAGAGGACATGCAAGTCTACCTGCTTGAGAAAAGAATCATCTTCTCCTTAAACTTGGAACCATCTAAACAGTAAATAAAGATAGAAAGAGACTAAAAAGAAAGAGAACTGGGGTTAAAAAGAAAATAGAAAAAGAAGTGTAACAATAAAACAACACAAAAGAAAGACAACCAAATAGGAAGGGCACAGATACAGAAAGAGGGTCGAGAGATATCTGAGCATCTTCAGATTTACATGTATGGAGGCTGCACAAGCTAAGTTTACCAATATGTCAATAGTTTTCCTCTAGATTTAAACTGCTGGAAATGTGAAAGGAGAATTGCATGTGTTCCATCAGAAATGGAGAGTGCACTTGGTACTCTCAAATTCTTAGGCTCACTTCAAGATTAAATGAAGGGTATGTACTTTTCAATACTATAAAAAGTCTTTTAAAGAGCAATAGGGACCCATGTTGTTAACTTAGTAACTCAAGTGCCTTATGGCATAAATTGCAGATCTATTAAAAAATCGTTCACCAGAACATGTGCCGGATGCCATGATTTTCCATAGTTAAAAAAACAACCACCACAACACCCCCCGCCCCCAATGACCTTATGTANCCTGATGTAACGGTGCTTTGGGAATGGCACTGTTCCAAACTAACCATGCAAAGGGTTCTGAATCCAGTCATGTCACAGCCTGCAGAGCAGAATCAGGGCAATAAGCCCTCCCACATGCACCCACTACCTGTTACTCAAGAAGGACGAGTTCACGAGGAAGGAGGAGAGTATTTTCATAAGAGCAGCACAAAACTCTGAAGAACTTTAAACATGTTAAAAAAAATCAGTTGTTGAACTCCGCCACTGTACATTACTAATAAAGTAAGCATGAACCAGGAAAAAGAGAGCATCTCAGCTTTCAGTCATGACATGAAAAAAATTCTCAATGTCACAGTTTCTAAACCTGTATGCACTCTGACTGAACGAGTGGGATCTCAGTGGGCATTTTCCTTTCCTAAAATGCACCCACACAACGTATACATAGAAGAAACGTGAAATTATGAAGACTAAATTTAACGGGTACCTGAATCAGAATCCTACCAATGTAAAGAGAGTACTTACTCATGCTTGTCCTACTTTTGCTAACATAGTGCCAATAATACCAGCATTCACAGTTCACACTAGTAATTTACAGACTAGCACTAAGTTGAGTTGGACCCCAAGGGCATCTTTACGAAAATCCAGATTTGTGTCGTTTTAGAGTAACGCAGATCAAAAGAGAGTAATTTTTAATTATATCTGCAAAACATATATTTATAGTTTAGTAAAAAAATATGAGTGCTTAATATGAACAGTATGAAACATCTAGAATATAAAACCGGTTGTCTAAACAACTGATATATCTATTTTTGACACATGTACACTATGATTTCTTTCCCTATATGTTCAGTTTGGAAAATACAGATTTTGCATTATATTCTTATGACCTTGAAAACTTATTTAATGTTTCATTAGGTGTTCTGGTCCATCAGCAATTATTGGTCTAGGAGTGACCTTAGTACA
>VZTV01080227.1:3785-20518 GCA_013400875.1 Anhinga rufa
ACACCTGAATGTATTTGTTTTACCTGAATAGTTGCATCATTCCTGTCTTTCTTATCCCTTCAGTAGGATCATGCGCCATGTCCTGTGGCTGTAATCACATACCAAATGCGAGGCTGTGCAGTTCCTTCTCCTCCATTGCTGGCCTGTAGGGGGTTTCTGGATGACCACTGCCAGCTGAGAAAATAGCAAATCTTGGGAAACTGATACGAAGTTCTGCTAGTTTTCATGTTGCACTACTAAGAAGGCTTCAGTGTATATATGTTTTGACATCAGAAGTTTAAAAAAGTCTCTATGCTTCTCCAAGTGCAATCTAAAATATGTTTTCTCATTTCTGAGTCTGATTTTGTTTATTTTTAAGTAGAGCTTTTTCTTCTTGATAAAAATCAACCTGACAAAAACAATCAGTTGATAAATAAGTCATTGTACTGCTGCCTCTTAAGGCAGCCTCTTTCTTAAAAGAGGCTTCACAGTTTCAAACAGTGCACCTGTAATTAGTGCTGGTAGGGATACGTTAATCTGTGCAATTCTTTGACATTCCTCTCCGGAGAGAGAAAATTGTATATGCTGCCTTCTTTTCCCCCTTCTTACCCCTGCCATGTACAGGGTATTTTAATTTATGAAAGTGGGCACCCTCAGGATGTAAGATAGGGAGATTTGAGATTGTTCTTATTTGCAGGTTTTGGGTGATAATGAAATGACACTCTTCTGTGGTGCAGCTGATCACTTAAGATCCCTGGAATTCATTCATGCTTATTCCTGGTGTACAAGTTTCTAGGTGGGTGACTGGACTGGTGAACTAAGAGGTGATAAGCAAATGAAGTGGCAGCTCCACATCTTTCCCCAGCTTCCTCAAGCCATATATAATTTTCCTCTATGGTCATCCCTGAACCATGGTTCTGTTAGACAGTGGCATCTCTGTGATTATACCACTTTGGGGAGGAATTTACCTTGTTTGCAAGGAGGTAGACAGCCATGCTCTTACTGAGGAATTTGTATAGGAGAAGTCTCATTGGAGAGTTTTATGATAGAAGAATTATGTCCAGCAAGTGATCAGTCTCAGGAAAGGGTGTGTCTGAGGAATAACATCTTTAGAAGAAACTGAACTATCAAGATGTTGAGAATAAGGAGGGGAGAAAAAGCAGCTTTGGGTTTCCAAAGGGAGGAAGGGAGTAGGGAGGCCAAGGTATCTAGTCATCTCTTGCTGGAAATATTGGACAGACTGCCTGATAATAAAACCCTGCTGAAACAAGTAATCATGGATATGATCGAATAAAAATGGATTTCCAAGTACAAATGGTATGTTTGAGTTTACATGGGGAACTGCTGAGGAGAACAAAAGATGGGGCATATACACACTGTGTCTTAACCTGGAGTTTAAGCAAGAAAATATCTGTCTTGGTTTTGGAGGTTTCTTATGAAATGGTTGTAATGTAGTTTGAAGCAACTGTGGATAAGTATGTTATATGAAATAAGTAAATTTTCTACTGTAGGAATTAATACCTCAGTCCCACATAAGCGTAACTTTTCAATGGGGAACATAAACACTGTGTGTTAAAGTTTGTGGAACAAGACAGTATGCTTAAAATTAATCATGTGCATAGGTGTTTTTAGTACTGAAGATTGTATATTTCAAGATCTAGCCTGTAATGTTGATGGAAATGTAAAGCTGTAACGTACGGTAACTGATCTTTAATTCCTCTCTTAACTGTTGGAGCATACAGGTGGGTAAATCGATGCACTGGATAGCCAATGCAAATGTAATATTCCCAGATTACTGTTAAAATATAATCCTAATTAGATTTAATTACATTTAAAATGATTACTGGGAGCTTTGCAGTGTTGTATCTTTCAGTTCTGTGAGAGGAAATAGAAAATGTAGTTTGCCACCTTGTTTAGCTGAAATCATATATACTGTTGTCTTTCCCTCCCACCCCCACCCCCCAACAGCTGCTTCCAAGGTGCACTGGACATGTCCAGATTCATAAGCATATTATTTGTAGCTTTGAATTGCACATTTCAACCACATTAGCCATCTGAGACCTCTGACTGGGCATTTGGGAGAATAACCTACATGGATTACTGTTGCTTGTTACATGACTTCCTTGTATTGCCTACTCTGGTTTTCATTTGAGTTTTCTCATCATATTGTCTGTGAGGAGATGAAAAGCAAATCACAAGGGTTATACCATTGATTTAGTAATTACCTTCTTTCTCTTTCATTTAATAACAACCTTCAGACTTTTAAGCAAGCACATGACAAAAAGGTTTCTGAGTTGGGTAAAATACTGTTGAATTATATCCTAATCAACAGGACTGGAAAATACCTCGAACTCTATAAAATAAAATCTGTGGTCTGATTTTCATCATTCAGTAGCTTAAGAAGCAGCAATAATGGCATTTTCCTTGGAAGCATGACTAATAGGTTTTCGTATTGGTGAATGACACTTCCTGATATATGGACTTAATACAAAACATAAGAACGAGCTATGAAAGTTTGAATTTTCTTATTTTTTTAGTGCTCTGCTCATGGCACAAACCACCATAAATCTTGGGCCTTAAAACGTAGAGGAGGAGCTTATTGCTTAAACACCTGTTGGCTATATCATTTCGAACTTGGAAGTTCGTTGCTGAATTGCGTCGAGTTTGCTAATGCTCATCTGAGAATGCTGCCGACAGTCTGTGGTGCTTGCGCTGAGACTTTCATTAGAAACGCTGAGCTGAGTCGCTGCTCAGGTAAATGGAATCTGGGGCCATTTGTGCTCTGGTTTTTGCCTGCTACCACTATGAGCCAGCTGGCGCGACTATCATTAAGTCCTCATCTGCTTCCCCTCTTCTGCCACCAGCTATAAAATGTGCAACCCACTATAATCCTAGATGCAGGGTCTATACACGATACCTTTTCAAGCTTCAGAGAAGCGTCGTTCTCATTCTGGCTTCAAGTTGGATACTGCTAATGTCACCTTCTTGCTCTGGGCTACTTTGTCCTGATCCGTTTTCAAAGTTCAGCCGGCCACTGGGACACACAGAGTCAGAAAAGCCTTTTAAATTAAATCAGCCATGCAGCAAATTGTCATCTTTGATGCAGACAATTACCCAGGACTCTTATAAATGTCTTTCAAAGCATTTTCATATTCTTCACTCCTTCTTTCCAATTAAAAGTAAATAAGGGACTGAAAGAGATAAGCTCGGTTGAAAATAGCTTTTATTTTTTGGAAAGGCAAGCCTTGCTCCTTCCTTCCTTTCCACACTTTTTCGCTTTCCTGTTTTCTTCTGCTTGGTAGAATCAGTTGTTTTGAGGAAGGGTGTGTTTCATTGCCGGCAGCCCCAAACACACCGTTTTTTGACTAAGATGTCATTGGGGTGGGGGGCAGTGGAATGGCAAATTCATGTTTCTAAACCACACAACTTCACATAATCTGTTAGGGATTTCAGGAATGAGGCTTCGTTAAGTGGTTAGTAAACTCTGTGACTTTTAAACGAAACACAGAAAGCAGTGGTATGCAATTGTGCGAGGGAGATTTCAAGTGGGAGATTAACATAATCATATGTGGCTTTCTAGTTTGTCATTCTGTCAGAAAGCAGGGCTTTGCTCTATGTATTCTTAACACTGGATTTTCCCAGGGTAAATCTTGAACTTGTAAATCTGATGGGGATATATTGTATGTGGGCTTTTTTTAATTTGAATAGAATCAGGCTTTTGTTTCTAACATCCAGAAATAAGTGTCAGGATGACCTGTTACTAGATACAAGTTCATAGTGGCTGCTAACATATTCTCCCAGTATTCTTCCTTTGCTTGTCAGTGAGTTTAAATAGAGAACCTTTGACACCTACAGCACCGTCTCTGCCTGCAAAGCAAGCGAGGGAGGCAGGCGGCGTGACAGCTGAGCCCTCCATGATCCTGCCCGGCGTTCTGCGGCGCTTCTCTTCCAGGCCTGCTGGATGAATATAGAACACAAGTGTCAAGGATGACACCTACTTTATAATCTCTGCAAAGCAAGCCTTTTCAGAGAAGAATTTGTTGACAGTTCAGAGATTCAAAGTCAATTTCAGTTTTAGCTCGTATAGAAATAGGATTTTTTCCTCCACCTGATGTGATAATTGAGGACTAACTAGGCAGTGTGCTAGTCCCTAACAAAGTATGGTAAATAAATACTGCCTTGAGAAGTGAAGGATCTGTTAGATGAAAAGCTCTATTAATGACATTTGTTTCATTATCTGTTGGAGATGTTCTTAGGAGATTTAATTTGCTACTGATAGCACCTGCATGTTGGTATACATTACGGATGCTGTAGATTATGTTTTTAAAGCAGA
This sequence comes from Anhinga rufa, assembly GCA_013400875.1. Lineage (NCBI taxonomy): Eukaryota > Metazoa > Chordata > Aves > Suliformes > Anhingidae > Anhinga > Anhinga rufa. Next base: position 8,098 of record VZTV01080227.1, read on the forward strand.
GCCTTTGAAAATCCTGTTTAGAAACAGGAACAAGAATGTCATCTTAGATAAAAATTAATGCAACTTAAGGTATTTTTATAGATGAAGATGATATAGGCTATTAAGTCATAGTTACTTGAGGTACTTAAGTTGGCAGCTGCAGGACAGCTGATCCTTTTTTCTAAAAGGCAAAGCTTCAACTTACTACTGCATTTCACTTCTCAGGAGCAACGACTTGTGTTCGCAGTATGGTGGCATGCTGATGCTGCCTGTTAGGATTTCCACATGTCCTACTGTTGCACAGAGAAATACTCATTAAACATAGAGTTATAGAACACTTCAGTGAAAATGGCAAAATGGGTATAAGCCAGTATGATTTCTGGACTAGAATATACTGAAATGGAAATAGTCTGTGAGCCCCTGCACTTCCCTGAATGTAGGAAGAAAATAGTGAGTATAAGGCATTCAGAGGGCTTATTTAGGCTTTTAAGTTGGTTTTTTTCAGGGAAAAATAAGAGGAACAAAAGTTTTGTGGAAAGAATAAAAGAGAAGGAGATATTAGATGCAGAATGCCAACGGGGTATGCAAGCAGTGTTTCCCCCGCTTTGAATCCATTGATGACTTCTTCTGGAGGGAAAAAAAGACAGAAGTAGGAGGAACTGCAAAGATATTGAAAATACCACACTCCTAGAGTGATTCTGGCAGGAAAGGATCTCTGTTTGATTCGACTCTGGCTCACAGCAGTCCAGCTTCAATGTTTCATCAGCTTGCTGAGTGTCACACCCAGTTGAGTTTCAAATATCTACAAGGATGGAGACTAAGCAGCCTGTTCCAGTACTTAACCACTCTCCTGGTGAAAAGTATTTGTCCTCGGTAAGAGGAGATAGGAACAAGATACACTGAATAATCACTGGTACAAAAATCTGAATCAACCAACATGTATTTATCCTTCTCATGAAGAAAAAACATGCGATGTACAATAAGATGTCATCCAAAAAGTTTACATTTTAAAGGATTTTTGCGATATGTGAACACCCTCAGGGACTCACTGCCCCCACAGTTCCTTGAACACTAAGAATGTAAAAAATAACGCAGCTAAGCATGCATTTGTGACTGTGAGCCACCCATTGCATGCTAAGCGTTAAGGAAGAAGCTATCTGTAGACAGATTATTTTTACTGTGCATCCAAGCATCTTACTCTAAACAGTCTTGGATTGGCAACTATAAGGATACCAAGCTTGATTGGCTAATACCTAATAGTGGCTGATATGATCCACTGAGCTAGAAAAGGTGATTATTTTCTTTGGAACTGAGGAAGAAACAGTCTGCAGAAATCTTCCTTTCTACTATTTCATACTACACCAGAAAATGTCACCTGGTTTTTAATTAGAAACGTAAAATTTGTGTTGTATTACTGCTGATACTCCTTTATTTTCATCTCAAAGTACAGATATCAGGTAAAATCTCAGGCATTTGTAGTTGAGCCAGTCACAAAAGAAGGAAGTTTATATCACTTTTGGAGGTGGAGAAAGTTTTATTTTTAGTTCCTTCCATGATCAGTAGATTCTCTAGAGTTTAATGTAAGAACATAAGAATACGGTCACACAGAGTTGAACGATACCCAGTAAGTCCCTGTACCCCAATACTTTGTCTCTGACAGTGGTCAGTAGTAGCTCCCAAGGGTGGGGTACCGGAACAGGGTAACTGTATGGCAGTTCTTCCCGCGTCTGTCTTCCAGGCTTTTAGTCATCTGCAACTCAAGGATTTCTTGAGGCGGTGCCTTTGTGTTCAAGTACAAAATACAGTGTTTGTATATTCTGTTACTGACAATTTGGGGTATATTTACCTAATTCGAAAATACAAATGAAATTTTTAGTATAACATATACAAAAATGTCTTTTAGATATTGTATAGAAAAACTTTTGTATCGAGGAGCTGCTTTTATAGTACAAGTGCAAAGACCTGATTGCAATGCACTGCAGTAGATCTCTGACTCATTATGTCAGTATTTTATGGCACCCAGGTAAGCGTGTTTGCAAAGTAGCAGTAAACCTTTTTGATGTGCTATAACATTTCGGTAGTTAATGTAGTGTTCCACTGCATATTAACTTTTACTGCTTCTGTGCAAACTTACAATAAGCAGGAGTGCAAGAAAAGGCTGTAGATGTTTGTGAAGTAGGACCCCGCTGGAATGCATTCACTTCATGAACTAATTTTACAGTATATGTTTGGGCTAGCTGATGATGTGATTAAGAGTAAATTTTGAAATGTGTGCTTCTGCAGAAGATAAATTCACAGTTTCTACAAATGTTAACACTTTTTTTTCAGGTCTTTTTGATAGCAGTCTTGTGGCTCCTAGTCCTAAAAGGAAAAAGAACATAGTATGGTTTAGTGGAATTCTATTTGGTGGTCTTAACTATTTTCAACAAATATAATAGAATAGTACTGATATGGCTGTTTTAAAGGCCATTATTATGTATTATGTGTTGAAAGTATGTTGCTAATGCGGTATTGGTAGAGAAATTCTCTGTTAGAAATAACTAGTTTAGTAGATATATTGACTTTGTCAATGGAACCTGCAGAAAGTTAGTATGTTGTCTGTGCTTGCAATACAGAAAGCTCTGGGAGTTTGGCAAGTTGCTTAAGCTTTTCAAGAGGAACTGTTTTCTCATTTTTAAAATAGGATAGTACCTTGTCCGTGCTAGTGTCTCCAAGGGCTTTGATGCCCTGTGTTGTAGAACTACAGAATATTTGTATGCTAAAAATATACGCTATCTACGGCTTCCAGATGCTGCTGTTGAGTTTAGTTTGAAGGTGGATGGATGGTGGATGGATGACTGAAAATGTATGTAGATTTCCTTTTTTTCGCTATGCTGTTATAGGTAGTACTTAGTAAGAAAATGTCTAATCAGAAACAAAATTTATGGATTAGCTTTAAAAGTTCTGAAAAATAGGATTTAATATCAAAAATGCATCTAGAATCTTAGCTGTATCAGCATTTTTGAGTACCACAATAATGAAAGTAGTATATTTTTATATGATTGCAAGTGCTTCTAGCATATTCAATGCCAGGTGTGCCAGCAGTATTTAGAATGCAAGCTGAATTGCTATTACACGTTTTAACAGCAACATATCACAAATCTCAAATATTTCACAATGTTATTATAGATGCTATCTTTGTCTTTAACCCATAGTGCTAAAACCATAAAATTCAGAGCACAACATGCTGCCACAAGCAGGAGTTTCAGATATAGTGTTACAGTTAAAGTATTTCTTTACTCTGATGTTGCTGAACAGGTAATGATACCAGCAATATTATAATCTATAACTGTTAGGGGTCATGATATCTTCTGTGGAGCTCAAAATATTTTGCTAATTCTGTTTGCCTTTTATAACTGCAAAAGGAAGAAAACTGCTTGTGTAAGATAAATAAAATGTAAAGACTCAGTACCGTTTTCATCGTTTTGTTTTTAAGATCTATTTGTGGCTATATATTCAGAAGAAATATTAAGATGGCATGTATTCTGTGTGCAGCACTGAGCATAAGCAGAGCTGATCTCATTTGAAGAAGAACATCTCAGGAGCCAGATATCTTTGATGTCAAGATTGGGTTTATTTTAAACATCATCTGTCTGGGTTTTGAAATAAATATAGTCGCAGTCACTCGCTTCTTGTAGTGCCTGAGCATGTACGAATGAGAACAGATATGTCAGTGTGTATGGGGCTGGTCCAGGTCTGAGATATTCTGTGCTAGAAGCTTATTTGTATGGTGGCTGGAACCAAAAAAAAAAAAACGCCACCACCTCACATATCTCGTCTGTAATTAGTCCCATGCAAGTCCTGGTTTGTACACCTTTTCAATCAGAAATAAATCTCCACTCCCAGCTCAGCTCTGAAATAATCAGTGATGTAAATCACAATTGATATAGTTATTTCAACTGCAGTTACCATGAAGACAGCTCAAGCTCTGAGTACTGGCAGCTACAGGATGCCAGGCATCTCCAGGGCTCCAGGTAGCTCTGGGCAAGCCCCTGCACCAGCTGCTGCAGGGACTTGCTGCCAAGCTGACTTCCCAGCGATGATCCACCTGAGCCTTGTTGCATCCGCTCCAGAGATGGTTTGTTCCAGTGGTGCTGCTGCAGTGCAAAGTCTCGCTCTTCATTTTCCACCCAGAAGATATGGCGTATGTAAACTAAATTTTCATGCCGCAGGGCAGAATATCAGCTGATAGAATAGACAGGTCTGTGGAGCCAGCAGTGGCATGCTAATGTGTACTAACCAGAGCCTTGGCTCAGGCTAGTTCCTGTGCCTTGGCCCTGTCTTTGTAGCAAACTTTCGAAATAGTGTACCTGTTATTTTTTTGCCCTCTGTTTTTATGACAATGTTGATTCAAGGCTATTCAATGTAGCTTAATCTAGAGCACCTTGTAAATGTATCCTATTGGCGCTGGTTGTTTTTTTGCCTTTTTTTTGTTTGTTTGTTTGGTTGGTTGGTTTTGGGTTGTTTGGGTTTGGGTTTTTGTTTTGTTTTATTTTGTTTTTTAATGAAAGTAAATTTTTTATCCCCAAAGAGACTTAGGTGGCACTGTGGAACTCAGAAAGGACAGGAGACCCTAAACTGTAACCTACCGCCACCAGCACTCAGGTGCTGCAGCTCAGCGAGGGGAGTTGCTGTTCGGTGTTGTAGGTGTCCTCTGAGAAGAGAATGGCAGCTGCACACTCATCTGGGCTTTAAGGATATTTTGGTTAGACTTGTCCCACGGATCCTACAGTGTTGTCTGTTGTCTTCTGCTGGAAAACATCTGTTCCTTCCCTACCTCCTATATGTGTAAATATGTGAATGAGGCTAAAGAGACAGGGACATCATCTATTGCTTAATTTACCCTACGGAGGTTATTTACTAGGAGATGTGTATCAACAAAGATGTTCAGTAATTGACAGAAAAAATGATGACTGACTTACTGACATTTCTAGGTAATGACATCTGAAGGGAAGTTTTAGTCTTTGGAAGGTTCCAGATGAACTGCCAGTAGTTTGATTAACTTTTTGTGTGCCTGTTTACCTTTGCTGATTTTATATAGTGTAATTGCAAGGCTGCAAGACTAAGTTGTTGGAATAATGTTACTACGATTTCGTGGTCTAACTAGCCGGTGTATTACATTTGAGTCCTCATTTCTCTGCCTGTTGCATGTGCTTAGTGCACATCTTTAGTGCTTTTCTTGTTGTAGGTCATGTTTATGTAAGGTATGCCATGCTCATATATATGCAAGCATTTCAGTTGTAAAATGGAGTTATGAAGACTCTTCATATTACTGAGGGTTTTTTCTTTTCCTTTTCTGCTACAAAAGTGTTGAAGCAAATTTCCCTTGCAAGTTTTCTTTTTTCTTTTTTTTTTTGCCTTCTCTTGAGTGCCAGTAAAATGGGTGGGTTTTTATGTTTCATTAGCATTTCTTATAAGGTCTGCCTTTAGACCAGTACCCATTTTCTAAATTGTACTTCTGTAGGGTTGGAAAAAATCATGGTAACCAGATGCAGTATTTGTCTCTGGCCTGGCAAAGTGTTAGATTTAACAAAAGAAGCTAATAGAAATGTTCAAATTGACCCTTCTCATCATTTGGACTTCTTGGAGCTCAATCAATCTGTCATTATTATCAGAGTTATTCACGCAGAGGCAGAAGTGCTAGTATTTCTCATAATCAGTCCTTGAGCCAGACGTAATTTGCAATTTTGAAGCATTGTATTTTGAAACAATAATGCATTAAAATGAACAGAGCGGGAATTAGAAGTATAGTTGTGGAGAGAACGCGTTGAAGAGTAGCCATAGTTTAAACGCTCTCTCTAAACGCTCTTAGTGGACACTGGTAATTAGAGGCATACAATGTAGTATTATTAATACCTAAATTGGTCCACAATTTTTAAACTAATCTGTGGAGTGTGACAAATGCAACAACAGAAGTGTGCCCATCTTGCTGCATGGTTGCAGGGCAGCAGCTGTCAGGTGGGGAGCGCTGGGGTAAGGTTTTGTGACCTGCTTAATACAGTGTGAGCAAGAGACGGTCGGCTGGACTTGGCACCCAGCACACAGGGAAGGAGCGTTTTACCCCGACTTAGAAGAATTGCTCATGTTATAGAAGAATAGCTACATTGTACTTAAGATAATCAGGCACCTGTTAATAGTAGGCTGCTGATAATGCTTAGAATTTGGGAAGAATTTTTATCCCTATGTAGGGTGTTACATATTGCAAAGTGGAGGGTTGTATGTCTGCTGTTATGCATGTAGTCTGTGAAAGACGAGTCGACATACTGGAGGCATTCACTCAAACTTTTTCAGGAGCCTGCTCTTTCTTTACTTTATAAGTGAGGCTTTATTTTTCTGCAATTTGTGTTTACAGGTTTTCAGTTACTGTTTAACATCGTACTGCCCTGTACTGAATTACCTAACAGGGCACTGCAGTCTTGATGGGGAAAATCTGTCTGAGAGGGGGGACAGGAGCATTTGTAAGTACATTAAATGACAGTAATGAAAGGATATGTTGCCCATTAAGATTACATTATCTATTAGAAGACTGAATTAGCTTGGCTGTGTCACATGTATGAGCTACTTTCTTCACTGACAAATCGCATACACTTAGTGTATCAAATTTAATCTTGGGGCAAGTAACTTTGTGGTCAATAACCGCTCTCTTTTTTGAATGCATGCACAGCATTAAAGACTTTTTGCCACACAAGCAAACTTTAAAATACTAAGACTGTTATGAAACTTCCATTAAAATGTCATGTACTGCTTCTGTGGTTGCTCCCATCACTGATGATTGCTAACATAGTTGTATGTAAGAAGAAGCTTTCTTTTTTATTCCTGATTCCTTCAGGGATGCCACAATCCACAGTTTAACAGGTTTTGGCTGACCACCATGAAAATGAGTTATTTATGGTGACTTTTAGTACATTGTGGTATTGCTTAGTGAGTTGATTCAGCCGTACAAAAGAACCTCTGGTCTGTTTGCTGACTTGCTGCTGTCTTTCAAACATTATCATTGTAAAATTATCCCAGCTTCCTTTGACCTTCTCAGCCTGTTTTAAAACTGTAATAGTTTGGATTAGTTGTTAGGTTTTTTCCTTATTTCTTGTGAGTAATTAATTAATTAATTAATTTCTTTTTTTATAAGAGCTGTCAATGGACTCAGCTGGCTTTAGGCAATCATGAGAGGCAGTGCAAGAAGATTATCTTCTCTTTAGAAATTTGCAAACAGATGGTCTCACCGTAAAAGAAATCTGTTTTAAAAGTTCCACCATTTTATGCTGGAAGTAAATATTACAAATACTTAAGTTGTGAAAAGAGAGCTACTTGGTGTGAATAATATTCTGCTTGTTGTGTCATGCCGTTCAGGAAATGTTATCAAAACTGTGTATGAAAATAATTGAATGAAACCTCATGACATGTCTCTTGGTTTGGCATCATACACATTTTCTATGAAGTTGGGATACTGACTCACAAAGGCAGGCAGATTAAGCTTCAGTGGCTGGAAACGGTTACTGATCCCATATGTTGTTTCCACTTCTTTCCAGTAAGCTGTTGTGGGAATCATTGGTGATGTTGCACATGAAGTGTTGTGATTTATGTGCCATCCTCGCTGTTGTTTTTGGGTAGCCTTAGTTAGGTGAGACGTACTAGTATCCCCACCTGAACAGTGCTGAAAAATGGTTTTTAATGTTTGGAAAGTGAGGCAGAGGATGGTGGGAGAAAATGTTTGAGTACATCACAGAAGACCTTCACATGCTTTACAGAACTTACGCACAGAGTGGCAACTTCAGAGAGGGCTGATAATTGGAGTGATAACCACTTTGGTTCTACTGATTTGAATTGTACTCATGACTGAACACATGAGTTTCTCTATTGCTTGAAGGCAAACTTTATTGTTCTGAAGAGGTACAAGTGTACCTCTCCAGAGCTATTCTCCATTTTCATGAGTTACTTGTGTCCTTTTTGTAATGCCCCTTTCTTGGTTTGGGACAGCAGAGTTCTCTGGGAACCCTGCTGGCACAGGGGTCTTCTGCTGAACGTTGCAGCAGAAAGATCGCTGCTTTATCAGTTTTAACATAGGCATGGAAACCTGTGAAAAATTAAAAGTTATAAATGTTCATTTTAACTATGCCCACAAGCTCCTACACCGAGATGCCTTGTTCCTCCTGCCTGTACATCAGTGCTTCTGTATCGTCTCAGGACAAGTGCTGCTGCTGAGTCACTCCAGCAGTCATTCCACTCCTTCCTAACAAGTAGAATTTGATCTACTAATTTGATTAGATGTGATAACTGGCTATTTCTAGAAATACATTGCAAATATGTAAATGTTTGCACTTACAAGCATATTTTAAGGATAGCACTTGCACAATTTTGTTTTGAAAGGAAGGCTTGTAAACCCTCAAGTCATCACTAGTCAGGGTAATTTTTGTTTGTGCACTGTGTTGAATCCTTGTTTATACTTATTCAATTTTATTTTAGGAACAGAATATTTTTATGTGTCACTAATCTTTTGCAAAATAAATCTCATGATTTTGCTGATACAGCAGGGTGAAAAAGATTACAGAAATCATTGCAAAATCCTTTGAGTAGTGTTAGATTGTGTGTGTGTGTGTGTGTGAATACTGTTCGCTACTATGGGGAAAAGAGCATGCCTTGAAGACAGAAAGCACTGATAAAATAGCTCAAGACACTTACCATTTGTTAATTTTTAATGACAGTCCTTTTTCTATTAAGGAACATAATGCTACTGAAGTTCTGTCTCAATCAATTTTTGTGTTTTTTCATTAATCAACTAATGCATGTTTCTTCTATAGCTCTTTATTCTAATGAAATATGTGGATGATTTGGCAGACGACAATGATCTCATCAGTAACGCATCAGAGTAAAATCCATTTAGCAGATTATATATACATTATTTTTTTATATCAAGGATGCTGATATATATTCTTTTAAACTGAAGCTATTTTTGAGATGTTGTAAATGTGGAATTTCTGTTGCTTCCACTTGTACATCCTCCTTTCTTCATTTGTTCTGTCTATTTATGCAAAATCATATACATGTTCTTTATGCCTGCGTGTGTATTTTATATACATTTCATATATTTTATATATGTGGCATCATGCTGTAGCTTGAGCTTGTTCTTTAAATATTCTGCTACATTCTCTTCTCTTTTGAGTTTCGCACTGTTTAGTTGCTCTGATGCATTGGCCCAAAGCCACTGAAGTCACTTGCTAGTCAGTGCCTCTCTGTCAAGTGCGATAGGCTTTGGATTAGGCCACCTCCTACTTGGTGACAGTCTTTCAAGCAAGGAAGCTTGAAAGTAAGCCAGCTAGGGACTGCCAGAGAGGTGTGGGTATGCATTTTAGTTTGATCAGATTATGCAGAGTTCATGGGATTTCCTATTTGAGGGTCAAGCTTCGGGTATATAGGTCTGTGTTCTCATAATTTATTAATAATAATGTGACAAACTAGTATCACAGGGTCTGAGGATGGTCCTTTCCTCTGACGTGACGTGGCTGTTATATTCTAGAGATCATACTTTAAAAAATGGTGCTCTTACATTTTTTAATTTCTTCACTTACTGTGATTGCTATTGTTGGCTGAATTTGAGGATTAGGTCTGTGGATCTGTGAATATGACTTTGAGCATTTACACTTATCTTGAAACTTTCTCTAGCCCTTAATGTAAAAGAAAAATTAAGAAGCTATAAATTAAGTAGAACCCTGGAGTATCTTGGCAATTAGAGTGAACAAGATTTCAGCTGCTCTCTCTCATCAATTTCTCACACTCTTGGATAGACAGGGTATTTTTAATTTTCAACCTGTATTTCAATTAGTCATAGAAGTTTTTTCTTTAAGCTTTTGCTTATGCAGTTACAGAATAAAATTAAGCTACTTTTTAGCTATACTTTTTATAACAGGGTTTAGACAGAGAGCTACTGAATACACTAGCTGTTACATGAGGTAGTGTCCCTGTATTTATAAACATTGTTACTATTATAAAGAAATTATTCTATCCATACAGTATGTGTCCTCAAAGAGGTATTAAGCTATGTCTATGAAAGAATATGTTTATGAACAGAAAGGTTATTTATTTTTTTTATTGTTTGGGGTTTGGAGGAAAATGTGCACTTTCCTTTTGCTCTGTTTTCCACAATAAGTAATAATATTCTGTGCTCTGCTTCTAAGAATTCAGCCTGGGGGAGGTGGTGGCCACAGGTCAGTGTTATGCTGCTGTGGCTGCAGGTGCTCCACAGCATCTGGTGTAGCTCAAGCTTTAGCATCAGAATGTTTTTAGTCATGAATATGGTAACTTTGTGAGGCAGCAGTGTATGCAATTTTGCTGCACATCATGTGGTAGCTTGTGTCTGCGCATTGGTATCTTGTGCTCTGATTTAGGTAGGGCTTTTATAGCTCACAGTCAAATTGTTGGCTCTGAACTTAGCAAATGACAGGAGCTTGGAATTAGATTCCCAGGATTGTCTGAACATCAGTGTCACACTTGCTCCTTTTCTGCATGTTTTTTTTTTTTTTTAATTCCAGCAGCAGTTCTTACCTTTGTTTTTAAATGCTGTCCTCCTTTCCACTAATGCAAGGAGCATTGATGGTGCACAGATCCTTAGAGGTGGAGTTCTCATGACTGCTTCAGAAAGCAAGTTGTAATTTCATTTGCATCTGTAAGAACTGCAAGAAGTATCCCAGCAGCCAGCCTCACAGCAATGAGAACAGAGACCATTACAGGTTCAGAAAAGTGCCTGAAGATCTCCAGGGGCTTCAGGCACTTGCTAACCAGCTGCGTGCAGCAGAGAACAGCTCCTGCATCTGTGAAGTGAGCAGCGAGGGCTGGGATCAAATCACTTGTCAGTATCCTCAAGGCCATGTCCTTGCAAAAGTCTAGAGTCTCTCTGACACAGGACAAATGGATAATGATTGCTATTTTACAAGGGAGGTATCATTAACAATTGCACTTAGGGAGTTACCAGCCTTAGGTTGTTATCATTAAGTGAGCAGTCACTTCAGTGGCGGAAGTCATTATGCGGGGGTATCAGATCATTCAATATATGCATTATGGAAGAAACACTATTGGAACCAGTAAGGTTCCAAAGCTACCATGGGTCATGTATGGGACATATGTCCTAATTCCATCTTCCCTTCCTTTTGAGTACATGAGCAGTAAAGAAGTAAGCTTCACAAAGATGCTGGTGGGTTGTGGGGAAGGTGTCGCAAACATTAATGTTTGTGGGGCAAGTCAGGGACTATAACACTTGCACATTTAAGAAGGTGAAACTTCTACAAAGGTAAGTCAGATCTTTTCACTGGGCTTTTGGGTGTTAAAACACCGGGAGTAAATACCGGGAGTAATTCTGGGGACCTGACCCGTGCTTTGCTTCTTTTGACTCGTACAATTGCACGAGGGCCACTGGAGAGCAGCAGGGGAGGGCTTTACCACTGGCTGTGAAGACTGTGCGGGGTGGCTGTGGGATGTGCATTTGGTGTTTTGAAAGGATATTGTATAGACTGCTTGAATTTCAGTCAATACTCTTATTTTTATTTTTAAGTGTCCTATTTTACTTAATATTCATGAATCAGAGTAGGAAAAATCTACCTGAGGAAGTTAGAAGGACTGGTGATTTTAATAGCTTGACACCTGTGTAGTCACTACAGTACGGTTGAGGGAGTATTAACAGCTTGCTTTAATAGTGTGCCTTAGCATTGCTGGGTGTTGCTCATCTGTAGTTAAACTTGGCTTGAATATGAATGTTAAATAATTTAGAAATGTCTGTTATAAAGTTGGTGGAGAGGATGCTGATTTGGGCTGTGGGTTTCATTATGACTATAAGTCGTACTTCATGGACTGAACACTTTCAATGGAAATAAATAGCAAACACACTTATTGTTAGCAAGAGTAATCTTACCAAAACCTTTGAATGATGTTTGGAGTGGGGAGTGTTGAGTGCTCCTACAGAATTAAAAGGCTGTGTGTATACACATATATACCACCATCACAGTTCTTTTAAATGCCTTTCTCAAGTGCTTGGTGGAGCCTGGAAAATGTTTTTCCTTTGTCTATTACTTCTACTGTTGTAAGCTGAAGCTTAACAGAGATGCTGTTAGACTTGTGATCTCAGTGGAAAAGAGAAATCTTGAACTTGTAAATATTTTTGCACAGAGGTCTTGCTAAAAGTATGCAAACTTGTTCAGAGCCAGCCTCATTTAGGGCAGCGTGTTTCCAAACTGTCCTGCAGCTCCATGACTTATGAGTATCATGGAGATGAGTATCCGGTGATGCTGTTAAGAACACAAAGCCACGATCAGGGAGGGGGGAGGACAGCACTGATTATTCTGGGTTTGAGTGTAGGGACAGTGCAGTTAATGTTGCTGAACTTATCACAGGCAGTGGTGATTATGGCAGATATATCACT
>VZTV01080241.1:0-18010 GCA_013400875.1 Anhinga rufa
TCATTGTATAACTTCAGCTTTAGCAGCTGTGTTTCCAGGGATGGTGTAAACTCAGACATTTGCTTTCATGTTGTGTTTTCTTGCTATTTAGCTTGCTCTCATGTTCCATTTGAGAAGAACTAGGTAATCAGGTTGACACCACAGCATCATCCACGCTCTGCATTCATGGGGGAAATGAAATTATGCCATAGTCAAAAAAAGTACATGTGAAAAAAGGAAGGGAGGAATAGATTTAAAAAAAAACCCAAAACAAAACAAAACCAAAAACTATGCATGTGGACATGTAAAGGTAACTTCACAGAAAAAGGTGCATGCCTTGGTTTTGAAGGTAGTGCTTTGGAGTCCTTCTGCAAGGTATGCTGCACAAAAAACAAAGGTAGTCCCTGGGGGTTTCAGTGATTTATCAAGTCAGGGAGAGGGCTGAGCATGATTTCTGACGTTATTTCTAATGGTGGTATGCCAATATGGGAGCTTAGCTTATAACACATTAATTTTTAAGAAATTTTAGTTGGGAAAGCTGTCTTGGATCTGGGAATGAGCTTCTAGTCAGGACCAGAACTACGACCATTATGTCAAATAGCCGATACCTGATGGAGAGAGCACATATGTAGTTTGTGAAAGGTTCAAGTTTAATCTCATGAGTTTGCCTGATTCAGGTCAGGGATGTTTGCCCTCATTTCCCACACTGTAGCTGAGCACTTCCCACGCTAGCCTATGCAACACTGACAGCTTATCAAACCTCTCCATCTGAGGCTACTTCTCTCTGTATGTGTGCTGAGATGGTTACCGGACTAAAGACTCAGACCTGGATCTCCTATATTGTAAGTAACTCTTCTCACATCTGGGCTATTGAGTCATTATGTGTCTCTTGATCTTCCTTAAGAAATACTAATTTTTGTGTGCAAATTCTATAATTTGGAGCAGGCTATTAAGTATTCTGGAATAATATTCTCTCTTTTCCTCTCTGTTTTTTTTAGGAAATCTTTTTGAAAGATTTTAATAAATAAAATACTCCTTTCCATCGGATTTCTTGGCCATCTCTACTAAGCCATCCCCCATTCAGACTTCATCTTGAGGCAAACTGTCTCCTAGTAATATAAACTGCAGAATATATTTCATCTTCAGCTTGGTTTCTCTGCATTGATTTATTCTTTTTAAAAAATAGGTTCCCATGCAGAGATGGGAAAATGGGCACAAATTTACTTTTTATGCCAGTGTCGTCTCAATTGTAATGCTTTTTAGTGTCAGAAGAGTGGCACCTGCATCTTTTCATTGCCATAGCTTGCTGTTGATGACCCTGGGAGCTCTTCAGGTTTTGTAATAAACTTGAGAGCAAATAAAAAAAGCAAAAATGCTCTTATGCAATCAAAGAAAACCATTGATGTTTTGGGAGTCAGTGCTCTTTCTATGTTCAAGTGAGCTCCTGTTCGGCTCCCATCTCTCAGAAGTGATTTTGGCTTTTCTGTTCCTTCAGCCTTTGAATTTATGGCTGGGCATATTCTTTTCCTAACCTGATAACCTTCCTAATCAGAACTTTTGAACCCTGCCTGCAGGTGTCCCATACAGTGATGTTATTGGCATGATGCCATGAATATTTAAAAACTGATCTGGCATTGGAATTTACTCCTTGAATGGATAGCGAGTATTGGATTTTGCATTTTGATCTGTATTTGCAAATCACTACCAAGTTCTTCTTATGATTGAATTTCCCCTATGGGTGAGAAAACTTTAGTAAAAGTGGTTATGCCAACAACGTTATGTATAGATACCATGAGAGTACTTAATGTCTGAGGAAAACGCTGCTTAGCCTGAGAGCAGGTGCACATTGAACAACACATGTGTTTACAGAAGACTGTATTTGTGGGCACTGAGTCCCTTGATCACTGACCTTTATCTTTTTCCCCATACACAGGAAGTCCAGTCTTATTTGAGCAAGACTTATTCACTTAACTACTGCTCATTTAGGCAGACCAAGAATGCAGAGAATTACATGTGGTTGCTCGTTAATGTTGGTTTAGAAATAGCATTTGCAGTGTGAACAGTCCTTTCAAGTTTATCTTAGTCTATGACATGATATGTGAGTACTTACAGCATGAAGAAGACTCAAGTTTTCATGCTGTTTTAAAAAAAAAGTTATTTTTTTATCACTGCTGCTTCTAATTTCTTTGTAGTGTTTAATATTTGTGAAAAAAAAATGTTGTCATTGCTAATACTTCTCTGTGGTTCAGAGTTAAACTACTGAGTACTGGTAGCCCCAGATACATCTTGAAATCTGATCTAGATTGACATTCTCATACTTCAGGAGTTACAAATATACAAAACCCCCTTGACTATACAGAAATAACAGTTTGGGAAAAGAGCTTTGGGAAAAGCTTTTAATGTGCTTTTTAGTTTGGATGTTGTCTTTCATATTGGCTAATATGGGCAGACTTTAACATGGATGACCTCAACAAGATAACAGTGCAGTGCTTCAAACAGTGACCATGCAGAGGAAGAACCAGGCAACTACTCTGTTCTAACATGCAAATTGAAAGTCTTCAGCCTATTACTTCCTATATCAAACTGGCACTCGAGAATGCATTTCTCAAAGCAGAGGACAAAATATTCTGATTTTTCTTAATCCTTTGCGGCCGCTATTGTTACTTGGCCCACAGGCCATATGTTTGAAATCTCTCTCTTAAGGTCAGCATACCCTTTACTTAGACTTTGCACTATGTGCCAGGGCACTGAAGTGGGACCATGGTTTCTGTAAAAATTAAAATAAGTCAGTGAATAGTAGTTATTTACTGTATTTCATCCCACCTCAGAAAGCATAAGTGTAAAGTGGGATTTTTAATTAACAAGCACATTGTCCCAGTGCTTTGACTTGGAAAATTATATATCAGTATCTAGACAGTTTAGTAGACCATTCATTTCTCCCTCTAAGCCATAAATAATATCCTTCAACTTCCCAGGAATGTTTTTCTGCTTACTTTCAGCAGTCATAGGTACATATGAAGTATTAATGATCAAGGTAAAATAAATGAAGGGTGGTAATTGAATAAGGGTATGCCATTTGCTAAACAAAACAAAAAAAACAACCCTTTCCATCCCTGCATCTCCCTTACTTCATCACTACAATGGCTCGTCATGACATCTAGCAAGAGTTTTGCCTACTGACCTTGAAATGTGTCTTTGTGTTTATTGTCAGGACCTTGCTGGCAAATTGAGCTTGACAATGAGATGGTGAAGGCAGGGGGAAGCAGGGTGACCTGGGACACACAGTTCTGCTAAAACCTTTCAAGGTCCGTAGAGTGCCTTTTCCTTTCCAATGAATCAAATTACCAACTGGGCAGCTAGTTCAGTTAGCTAATCATTAACGTGGGACCTGTGAATTATGGAGTTTGTAACCCTTTCTCTTGCTAATTAATTTTTTTTCGTGTGCTAAAATACTCTTCCTCCTGATGCTGTGAGAGCCTTTAACAGAGGCAAGCTCCCTGAAACCTGGCCCAGGCTGATCTGGAGGTGGGTTGCTGGGCCTTCACCCAGAGCCCCGCTGTCACCTTGGCTTCGAGGAAACCAGTTCTGCCGGCACCCTCTCGTGGCCAGCGAATCTGGGGACTGGCCCACAGTAGGTGCGGTTGGTGGGCAGCCCTTTGCAGCCTTGAGGATTAGGCAGCAGCTGCCTGGGGGCTCCTACCACCTGTGGAAGTGAGTGTGTGAGGTGAGGTGCTATGCTGTACCCTTCACTTGGGATGTTTTTCACTTGGGATAATTCCTTTCTCCTTGTGCTGAAAAGTGCTTGTCTAGTAAGTTTGATGCATGTGTAGCGTTATAGTTCTGGTTGCTTTAGTAGACATGTGGCCTTTAGCTATCTTGTGCCAGTAAGAGTGGGGCCAGGTAGGCACTGGCTGATGTTCATCTCTATTCCTTCTTCACACTGCTTGCCTCCTCCACATGCAATGCACAGGGTCACTGTGGGTTTGAGAGTAGCTTTATATTATGTTTTCTCAGCAGGATAATGGAATGAATTTGAAAGGATTACCCTTGTGTGTTTGCTCAGGGCTGCCTTGTCACAGCCAGTCTGTGAGTCAGGTTCAGACCTGGTGTCCCTCTCCCCCTTGTTCAGAGGGGGTGTCAGAGCCCTTCTCCCACATGTCCCCAGCCCCCCCAGCCATGCTGCTTTGGCTTCACAGCCTGTCCCTCTGAAAGCAGTGTCATGTGAGCGGGGGCAGCAGGGCAGGCTAGCTGGCTCTCGCATGCTCTCAACCCATCCTGCTTTACTTCCCCAAAAGATGAAGAAACACGTATGGTACAAGATTTTTGCTTTATTTTATACCTAAATGGAACAAAGATATTTTATTTCATTATAATAGTGCAGGTGTCGCATGGCAGGTACTAACTCAATTTCCTAAGCCACTGAGTACAGCTGTGCATCTGTCACTAGGCAAAAAGTTTTTATGGAGCCCTTTTCAGCAGTTTAAGGGAAGGAAATTGCATGCCCGCTGGATGTGGCTGGAAAGGGATGCTATTCAAAATGCATTCACTTTCCCAGTTTTGAACACGTCCAGCTAAGATGCTGTGGGATAAGGAGAATTGTTTGTAAAGTGCATATATGGTCAGAAAATGACTGTACAAATGCTATCATCCTTCTCCAGAGATCCAAAATCTGTCTCTCTTCCAAGATCTATCTGCTTTCCTTAGTTCAAAAATAAATGCTGATGACTTTTTACTTTTATTGGCTCTATAGTGGTATGAGAAAATGAGCTGGATTCTATTCTGGTTTGTTGATCATCAACAAAATTGTTAATTGCTTTCTAATATGAGCCTGAGAGCATGCAGCGTGACGTCAGGTCAAACTCCAGGTGTGGTTTGTGAAGCCGGCTGTTAGAACAACTTGTTTTCTTATTTTTTTGGTTTGTTTGTTTTAAGCTTGTAGTTTAAGAAAATGTACCTTGGAGTCATTGTAAGACAAATACTGAATTTCATTGTGGCACTTCTACCAAACTGCTTTTCATCTTATATTTGCACTACCAGGTCTTATTTCTCTCATGGAGGTTTTTGAATATTTTTTACAGTTAGCAGCGTCTTAACTTTTTCTACCCTCGGAGCTCTTTAGAGTAAAGTAATATCTACCATTTAAATAGCAATTTGTATTCTGAAAAGATTTTAAAAGTCTCCATTAATGCTTCTCTCCTGTAGGGAAATGGCAACGTGCGTGTTTTTAAGATGAAAATTGAGAGTGTGTTAAGTAACTTATTCTGGGCACACAAGAAATTGGTGCTATTTAATCTCAGAATAAATGACTTCAGCATGTAATTAACTTTTAGCTCTAAGCATATGAATGATTGGAAATTAATTATAAAAAAAGAAAAATGAACTGCAGTTTGTTTACTCCACCTGTACTGAGTCAGTCAGTACTTTGTAAAATGTGCTGGGGAGGAGGGACTGACTCTTGGTCCTGAGGCCAGGCATCTAGATGACGTCTCTGTAATATAACACTGAAATAAGCAGGCATATTTGCCTTGGAGCATCAGCCTAGCTCTCTAACTCAAATAACGTAAAAGTTGCTCTCTCTTTTCAGTTCAGGTTTTCCATGAAATGCGGGGCGTGATGATAATGACAGAGGAGTTTGCTTTTGACGTAGAGTCTGCTGAAGTCAGCAGTAAAACACTAACAGCAAGACAGCGAATCAAGGGATGCAAGGTCATGATGCAGTTCAGTGTGAAGAAGCCACTACACTTCTTGGTTGCTTTCCATGCGCAGTAATTTAACGGTTCAAAATGATGCAAGTCATATCATGTCCAGTTTGTTTTTTTTAAAAGACTTTTTCTTATCTAGAGTTCAAGGTAGTTGGAAAGATGACTGATTTAAAAAAAATAAAATTAAAACAAACTCTGATTTCTTTTAAAATTATGAATGAATTAGAAATGCAGTTAAATCAGGCTGGAGAGCATATCATGAGGTGGACATAATTTTGAGAACATTCCCTAAAAACTCCTGATGTTGGGTGTGCATGATGCAGTTCATTAATGGGAAGAAAGGGGAGATTTTAGGTTCAGGTAAATTTATGCTGTGTTTGGTGTTGATCTACAAAGTAATGCTAGCCTGTATACCCAGCTGGAGAATATTGTATGTATAGTCATACTCAAAATATATTGAGAGACCTGACATCTAAATATTAGAGCTGAGTTTTATGCATTCTTGCAAGCTAGAGCATAGCCACAGTGAAAGAATATAAATACTGGAAATCTTCTGCAAAGGAAAAGAGAAAGAAAAAAGTGTAATGAGACTAATCAAGTTAGTTAATGTAAGTAATAATGAATTTCAACATTACTCAAAGTTCATGTTTACTGAAAATAAATAAATACACTCAAATACGTGCTATCTGAAAATATCATCTGGCAAATTCTCTCTAAGTTATATTTCTCTTTGTCAAGGTGAGATTCTAATCCATAGTAAAGGAGGTATCGTAGACATGAGGTCATTTCAGGGATTTCAGTGGCATTGGTCCTGGAGGAAGATATTATTGCACATGGGTATGATGGATAAAATTTGAGGCCCTGATGGCTGGCTTTAAAATACTTTGCTGCACAGGTCCTCAAAGGATTTATTAGAAATACTTACATTTCAGTTGTTGACAGTATCTTGCTTGCCTTATTTATTGGCCCTGTCATCTCTGTGCTTTTGGAAGTATCACCTCTAATTGTTCTGAATAATTGCAGCAACACCTGCTGGCAAGCCCAGAGCTGATATACTGGAAGCTTTCCCGAGGTTGATGTCAGCCAACAAACCATTTGTCTCCTTAGCAGATGTTTTTTATTTCTTTTTCACATGGGATTTTCTTAGATCTATTCTCTTACTCCAGTAAACCTCTTTCAGGCTGTTTACCATCAGAAAATGTCTCAACTGGGTTACTGGCACCAAACTTATATGGATGCTATTTATCCACAACATTTATGTATTTTGTGTTTTATGAATTCACTTAATCTTCTCTGTTCTTCTGTTTTGCAGAAGTCTGACATTTCATATTTTTAACTTTCTAATTAAAAAAAAAAAGTCCTCTACATTGTCTGCCTTTATATTATAGGTCAACCTGATGGTGTTGGCTCTGGCTTTTGGTTTTACTCTGTAAACATCTTGAAACAGTGATTTTTGCTCCCATTTGCTTTTAACATCCAGAGCACTTGGTTCTTTGCATGTTTACGTTCTGTACGGTTTTACAAATTCCTGATTGCTTCCTCAGTGTTCCTTTCCCGTTTTTTATTTATGTTTATGCCATATGCCACAAAAACTTTGGTTCTCATTAAAAAAAAATAAAATTAACAAACAATGAAATATACCCAAATGAATAACCCTACAATGGAAAACAGTAACCCCCAAACCCATACACTGTTAATACGTACTTTGAATCTTTTTGTTCTTGGGGTGACGTGTGATCTAAGCAGGAGAAAATAATATCTGTTTCTTTTGACAGTATAGGTTTGAATAAGTTAAAAATTCCACATTACTTGGGACTTTTTAAGTTCAGTTTTTGGTTCATTGTTCATCAGCTACACTAGTCTGCTGATGCCAAAATGATATTTCAGTGTACAACATGGATGTATACATATAAAGTGTTTCTAAAGATTTCGGACTGGGCCATGATATACAGCAGCAATGTCTATCCCTCTCTCCTTCCCTCCTCTGCCAAAAAATTACTCTTTCTTCCTAAAAAAAGTGCTCAAAAGCAGACTCCAGCTATCACAGAATCCCAGAGGGGCCAAGCAAGCCCTACTGCTTTCTTAAATACAGTGAGAAAAATAGTGTGCGATTTCTCAATCTTTCTGCAGTGGTGGAAGAGTACTAAAACCAGTATACCATCCTTGTGTCGCATGTTTTACTTGAACACCTTTATAAACTGAAAATCTATAAAGTCCTGGGCATGGGTTCTTAGTTCCCTGTCAGCATATCTTCTGCAGATAATGGGGCTAGTCAGGGCTCCCAAAGTCTCCCTACATTCTTTTAGGGTATTAACCTTATATATCCAATACCAGATTGGAATTTTGCCTCTTTCTCTTAGGTTAGTTGTTACTGTTTTGTACAATTTTGTGGATGTTCTTAATGAAAAACCTCTCAAAGGTATTTATTTTTCATCCAAGAGAGCTTTGTTCATGTTAGATGTGCTTTATACATGACCTTTTTTGTACAGGGATTTTAGTCCTCTCCCTTGGAATATATAGAGAGGTAGATAAGTAAATGAAGGTATTTCAGTGACTCAAGCTATATTATTTTACTAAAGCTTAAGTGTATTTGCCCTACCAGTTTATGTACTGAATAATGGACTTTCTCTGATTCTGCTTATTATCATTAATTATACTGAACTGACAGTTTTGTTCTGTGACTTTTGACATAGTATGGCTGTCTGTTCCTTGACTCACATTTATAGTTAATCCATCTCGACTTGGAGAAAGAACCACTTCTGTTATGCACAGGCTGTATCCTAATCAAGAGTTAAAATTACACGCATATGATGCCCTGTACTGATATATTCCTTAATATGGTATAGTTTCAGCATGAACACATCAGGTTGTATTAGCTAAGTAAATTATACACTCCCCTTCCCCACCCGTTCCTCAGTGGTAAGATACCAAGATATTTGCATTGATACAGTTAACAGTTTACAGCCATTCTTTCTTTTGGAAGGTTCCACTTATAATCATCTCCAGGCTCCAATTTGTGCCGTACATGGCCATCTATGTGGTTTTTTGTACCCATTCCAACCACCTGGGTCCCATTACTCCCATTTGGTTCCCATTGCACTGACTTCCTGTCTGTATTACAGAATTTATTTTAATTTTCGAGCATTTAACATAAAAGACCTTGTATGGTCTGTACGTGCAAAAAAAATATCCCCACCTCATAATCCAAAAGGTTCATTTCATTTCTGCATATTCCTACTTAATAATTGTAATATAACAGTCCATAGGAAGACAGTATCAAAGTGCAAGAATGTGTCTTGTCCTCCGTAGAGCAAAGTATGTTTTTAAAATAACAGTTTTTAAAATCTCCATAACCCTAATTCTTACAGAGTCATAGAAGAATGCTGAAAGAGATCTCCAAGGGTCAACTGACCTACAGCTGTATCCCAAGGCAGGATTCCTATATACTTAGGCCACTCTAGAGAGATGCTTTTCTGGCCTTTTGTTAAATGGATATTCTGCCAACTTCACTGGTGTCTCTAGACCACATGGTATGCAAAAAGAATTTTGTGTTGTGCAGCAATGCCTGATGCTGAGGCTAAATTTGTTGTTCTCTTTCTCACTGGGAATTCATTGGAATTTATGGGATGCTTTTTTCATTTCCTCAAGCATTTTTTTTTTTTTTGCTTTTCAAAACATTGCATATATGTGTATATGTATATATATGTATATAAAATGTACTAGAGCATCTTTCATAGCGTAAGTGTTTGCACTGTACTGCACTTCAGAGATTAATGGTAGGTAGACAGGAATAGCTTATTACTTGTAAGCAATGACAGTGATGGTGCTATCCAAAAACATGCAAAGAGCCTTAGACCTTTCTACATGAATGGGTAAAGACGGAGGAAGATCTGATCAAGACAGTCTGTTTTTTTCGTTTCTAATCAATTAGTATTTTTAATTACATATTAGTCCTTCAAGTGAACAGAATCTAGCTCCTGTGACAAAGCAGGAGGTAAATAGTCAATAGCCTATTGAGTTGTCAATAGCCAACCTCCTCACTCCTCATTTATTTTTCTCCCTAGACTAATGCCTTCTACCTCATGCTTACCATTATTTTCTTTGCCTAAATCTGATGAGAGAATCTACACATCAGATGCATAAAATAACCTGTGCATAGACTATTCAGTCTGAATTAGAGATTTTGTATTGTGTTCATAGATTTTTTTTTTTCTAGGCTCCTGGTCATTGATACAGGAAGATATACTCATGTATGGGAAGTTACAGCACCTCAGCAGAAATAGGGCCAAAATGCTCTGCCATGCCGGCTACCCTGCCATTTCAAACAGCAATATCGAATAGCTCTATTCCTGTCTCAGAAGATTGTGGAGGGGATACACAGTGACTTGAGTAGTTCCAGTACTTTTCACTGGGTAAGAAAGTAATTGAGAGCTAGAGAGGGATTCATTTCCATCGTCATCTAGTCTTGAGGCAAGTCCTTAAGCTACCTGGATGCATTTATCTCTGTTATATGCCTGTTGGGGTCAAGAAAGCAAAGGAGAAATATGGGTCTTTACTTCCATAAACTGAAATGGCATATATGTAGAAAGCTATGCCATAAATACTAGAATTCTGTGAATTTTTAACTTGGTTGGAAGGTGAAAAGACAAAGGCAAAGCTGAAAATGCTAGCTGATTAGTCTTGTGTATGAAATCTATTTAAGGGGGCAATAGCAAAGTTCTGTATAAAAATTAATTAGAACATAGCACAGTCAGTTGTGATCAAAGAGCTACATTTATTGTGAAATATATGGTTGCTGGAGACAATTCTTTTTTAATTTATTAGATTCCATAAATTGTTTTCTGATAGGTTAGGAACAGAGATATATCACGCTTATTCACATAATACTGGCTCTGGTAACTAGCTAAGTGAATTACAGTTTTGAAGTATACGCTTAACCTTTAATAGTAGCAGACATTAGCAATGAAACTACATGGAAGTAGTGCTATTGTGTTTTCAGGATTACAAAAGCACTTCTAGCATAGAAGAACATGTTGATACTAGCAAAATAAAACCCTGTGCTACTCCTATAAGGAGTAAGGGAGAAAGTACACATTGGTTTCCTCTTATAGGTATGATGTCTAGTGGTTTTTCTGAAATGCAGATATGAAAACATGGGTTCTTGTGTCATTAAGGATCTGAAGTGGCTGCGTGCAAGATACTCTTAGGTTCTTGAAACGTGTATATAAATTTATGGTGGAGATTTTCTGCATTGTTATTTTCTATGATGTCCTTAATTTTTCACCAGGGACAGAACAAATCTACCCATTCAGAGCACAACCACCCCCCCACCCAGCTGATTTAACTTGTGCCTTCAGAATTGCCCACACGAGTAGAAGTTGGCCCATGTCCTGCTGCTCCAGCAGCTGCCCCTGACAAAACAGACCCGTAAGGCCTTGGTTATCTCTTGCTTTGTAGTGTTGGTTCACAGAGTACTGTTAAAATGTATAGAAGTCAATTTTGTGTGCCTTTTTCCTTATTCATTTCTGCTTTTTCTCCATAATATGATACATGCTGTGCTGAAGTCAAGGAAGATGTAAAAATTACAGTGTATATAGAATTAAAAATATAGTGTCAGTCTGATCAGTTTGTAGGCGTAGTGCCTGCAGGAGTATGGGAATGAGGGGAGGAAGGTAAGCAGTGTTCTCACATTTGCAAACCCTCGAGTTAATTGCACACTTCCCCTGCTGTTCTTTCAATATAACTAGACCTTTTAGTTTGAACCTGTGCTCATTTTATCCCAGTGCAGATTGGGATTCCTAACAAATAATCATTCTGTGTTGCTGTGAAAACCAAACTTACTTATACATATTACATAAAAAAACACTTCATTTTTTTTTTTACCCATTTTCTGTGTCCTAAAGTAATTAATTTTCAAGTACAGCCCTTTGTGAATGTCAAGGATGATCTGGTAAAGTAGAACAAGATATTTTTCATTCAGAAGGATCCTAAAACATCTGCTCAGTAAAGAGACCTGATGGCTGAAGGATGGAGAGAGCGTATATATTCTCAGAACTGCATTTGGGTATTCAGTACAGGATGTATGGCAAACTCTTCAGGAAAGCAGCAGGATATTTTTGTTTTAAGATTATTGTGATGTCTTGGGCCTTTTTTATGTTGTTCGAAATATCTGGTAGCAATTTAAATATAATACACTCACTCTCCTCTCTCTAATTTAGAAAAGGAATGAGGTTCTCAAAAAGAAACTGTCTTTTGGGGATGTCCAGGTGTGCACATCTAAATCTTGCGGAAGGTTGCACAGCATCAGACTTACGTTTTCTGAATAAATAAGCTATTGTAAATCAGCAGGCATGAAGCCAAGTTGTAATAGAAGAATTTATTATAATTTAATGTAGATGGTGGATAGAATGGATAGATTGTAATTGAAGCTAAGTGAATAATTCCAGTAAATAATTTATTCAATGAATTAATCCTGTTTTTCTGCTCAGAGATTGTTTTTACTCCCCTCTTCCCCATTCCTCCCCATGTTTTATAGCCCCTGGCTTTTTTTGTCTAACCAGAAGGGTGAGGGCTCTCTTTGTTTCCTTATGTGTTGGGCTGTGCTGGCCACTGTGGCAGCATAGCTGTTTCGTGCCTCTGTGTCCCCAGCTGGCACCCCATGCTTGGGGAAGCCTGGTGAAATTGGTGGGGATCCATGTGGGACATTCCCACCACGGCAGCAATGGCTACAGAGATGTGGGTCTGGCTGTGAGTGCCAGTGCCTGCAAACACTGGTCTTGCCACTGCAAGCAGTCCTTTCTGTGCCAAGTGACTTCCAGCACTGCAGTGGACATCCCTTCAAGTCAAGAATTACTCAGCTACGTCACAAGGTTTGAGCTTCATTCTCTGGGTTCACAGTTGGATAGGACGTCCTCAACAAAGATCTACTCAGGATGGTTAACAAGGGACTTTTCACAAGATGAGAATCATCTTTCACTTGGGCCGTCGACATCTTCAGGGTTTTTTTTTGTGTATGTGTGTGTTTTTTTGGGGCTTCAAGGAGAGAGTAGAAATATTTGTGCCATACAAACTTCTTCCAAAAAAATGTGTCCAGTCCAAGGAATTTGTTTACTGAGTAGGAGCTGTGCTGTTGGGCTGTAAGCCTTGTGGGGTTTTGTTTCTATTACCATATGTGCTGGCATCCTGCCCGTTAATCAGGCTGGCCAATGTGCTGAGTCCTTGTCCATATTCTGTCTTGTTCTGCCCTTTCTTCTAGGTTTTTTTTCCCCCCAGCTTTTAAAACAGTGTTTCTGGACTTTGGAGGTTTTAATCAAGCTTTGTCTCTCCTCAGCAGCCCATCCATTCTCCATCAGGAACTTGAACAAAGATTATTAGATGCCACACATTCAATTGATTCATATTTTTCCCAGTTACCTCAAGGGCCCAAGCTAGTCCTCCACACTTCAAATAACAATAGATGCAGATTTCTGTAACATTTTCTCCTCTTATTGCTCTGAGTAGTAAGAGAGTTTTATGTCACAAGAATTAATGTTCCTAATTGATATTTGAAGTAGGACCCACTAAAATAAATGGAGCTGCTGAGATCTCATACCTATTATTATTCCAGACGAGTTGCAAACTTAAGTAGGCATCACTTTATCAGGATTACAATGGTCACAGCTTGCTTAGTGCTCAAGTAAATGGAGCACAGGCTGAGACAAAATTTGTCCAGTAGCGTGAACTTGTGGTATTTGATTTTGGAGCTCTGAGCCACTGGGCTGGGATACAGAAATTAAACCTTTAACATAGCAGGAGATCCAAAATGAAGTGCTTATGGCCTGTGCTCTTCCCTTCCTCCTGTGGGAGCACCAGATTAATGTACAGCGGTCAGGAGCTCCTACTGTGATTATAAATTTGCTGAGTTCATCCCCGCAGTTACTAGATCAAGGTCTGCAGATTTTAGTGTTATCATTCTGTTGTATGTGTTCTCTCTTTGCCCTTCATGTTTATGTTTAGCGTGTATTAATATCAAAAACTACTGCACCACAGAATCTGCTCTTCCGTGCCCTGTCTCACTTCTTGCTCCTGTAGCTCTAAGACATCTACCTGTACGTGTGGAAAAGGGCTTTAATTCTAGCACTGCATATTCACCTCAGGTTTGAAGTGATATCACGCAGGATTGTCCACCTTCTCTGTGCTGTTGTGGGTCGGACTTTGTCATCGAGCGTAAAATTAAGTAGCAGGTTTGATTTCTTAATGAGGCTTGCAATTTTCTTTTGACAAAAGTGGAATTGTTTGGTTTTACATAGATAATCCATGTACTATTCAAAGTGATGCTATTCCTCTTGGAGGACTTCAAAACATTTGAATTTAATATTAATTTATAAAAGCAAATTATTTTAATAATAGAATGTATGAACAATAGTCTAATCTGTTCAGCAGTCTGGTGTATTTTTTCATTGATTTCTATATTAATATTGGAGCAAAGACAGTAATTTCTGGTGCTTTTACAGCTGTGAAAACATGCCTATTGCAAAAAGAGACTAAACTGTACCAAAGGACTCACTGTGCCAGCAATATTTAATACTTCATTGTAGGTCCACTGTTTTAAACATCTGTCCCTCATTTAGTATATTTTTAATACAGAATTTTTAGTGTGGGCAAAAATGTAACTGTTTATAGTAAGATGCTTTCTCTGCTACTGAGAAAAAAGCAACATAGGATTCTATGAGAAAAAATATTTTTAATGATTTATAGGATTTGGGTCATTGGCCTTAAACTTCCATAAAACAGTAAGTAAGTCATTTTTATTGAAACAAACACATTTCTAAGAACATGAGTGTGGCCGATAAAGGAAGTTTCCGTGAAGTACATATGAAAGCTGGAAAGGGAAAATTACTATGTAGCCCCTGTATTCTGTTGCGCATTGTGCATAAAAAGGAAACCACTGAGTTATTCGGGCTGAGGTGGGTGGGTGCAGCGGTCTCCTGCAGTAAAAAGGAAGAATTAGGAAATTAGTTGCATGTGAAAGATACTGAGGTTACGGCTACCTGATGTAATAATTAATGTTCTGCAGGCATCATAGAATTGGTCAGGTTGGAAAGGACCTTGGAAAGTCATCTAATCCCATCTAAAACACATCTTTAGATGGTGTGCGATGAGAATGTTGGAAAGACATACTAGTCTTGCTGTGAGTTACAGTCCATCAGCCTGTGTAGCGACTGGCTACAGAAGAGAGCACTGTGTGTATGGTGTAATTGTTCCACACTAGTGTAATTTCCACTACCATCTTCTGAAAGAATACTTGAGTGCGTGAGCCTTCATAGCTTTATATTCATGCAAAAATTAGGAAATCCTTGTGCTATCTTGGCTGATGTGTTTTATTCTGGATGTGTAACTTTTCTGTAGTGGTGAATAGAGAAGTCATATCTAATACTACTCCTTTTTGTTGTTGTTTTGTTTTTAAACTCTTGATGTTAAACTTAGAGACTTACACAACAACCCTGTGTAACATCCTTACAGTATATTAAACAAGTCCACACAAAAGCAGAAGAAAACACTGGCTATCATACTAATTTATATTTCCAAATCCATGGCAAGTGCCCATGCCCATCTTATTTAAGTATTTATCAGAAATGTGATGGAGACTAATTCCTCCCTTCCACAGCTATGAGACTGCCTGACTTATGAAAAGAGGACTTAAATTTTCATCTGTAACAGCACAAAAAAGGTCTACCATTAACTGTCCTGCAGTAATGGTGCTTGGGCACTAATCAGCTTGTTCAGATGATGTTTTCCTAGATCAGGCTGCTAGAGTTAGCCTGTGGATGGAGATGTTTTATCCTGCAAGGTAGGAAAATAAATACTAGATTTGCTAGTTTGGTTTGTAAAATAAATGGGTTAGAAAAGGAACTCTGGGACTCAAGAGTTTAATAGTGAGACTCAATGACATCTTAATTACTAGGAAAAAATGTTATAGGCCTGTTTGTGTAGGAGGAGCGCTTGAAATTATATCCACAGATACATTTATAATATGGCTTCCATTTGTTCTTGTTTTACATCTCAGTATAATTTATTGATAGGGATTTACACTCTGTGTCTTAGGTGATGGGGCTGTCTGAAAGAAGGAAAGTAGTTTGGCTCATATTAATGCTGCCTCAGCTATACCTTCCTTTGTACAGGCATATTTTTGCCTCTGAAAGTGGACTTAAAAAGGGCTAAACTGGGAACCTCCAGAACCCAGGAAAAGCACTCTTCTTTACCCAGGAAATGTTTCTTGGTGCTGCATTGGCAGGGTTTTTCCAATGTAATACAACAGGGCAGAAAAAGGAAATCTGTCTGAATTTATATCCAGACACTAAATATGTTTAGTTTTGTTGTTGTTTGGGTGTTTTGGTGGTTGTTTGTTTGTTTGTTGGTTTGTTTGGTTTTTTTTTAGAAAATGCTTGTTGCCTTTGTTCCCTTCGTACAGGTACATGAGGTCAATGTGAACTATGGGAATTCAACATCTTTTACGTTTTGGGTGGTTTTTAAGCAGAGCTATTCTTACAGTTTTCAGTGATGTGGTATGTGGATTAAAATTGTGCCCTTTTCAGTGAGGTACCTAACTTCAGATCATGCAAGGTAAAAAATAAAGGCATTCAACAGTACACCTAATGCAGATGATAATGGTACTAGAAAAGGAAGCCAGGATGTGTCCCTCTTCATTTTCCAGAAGTGTTTTGGAAAGAGTCCCACAAGTGTTGGCAGGCTTCATATCTTAGTGAAAGGACGTGTGATTAATTTTCCTTTCAGAGTTAATGCTTCACACAAACAAGGGATTGTAAACTGAGGAATTGTTTCGGTGAATACTATGGTGTTAGTTTATAAACAGCCTTTAAAGTAAATTTATAATTATTTCAAATGAAATAACTATTTTGTGAACAGCAATTAAAGAATTGTCCTACATGGAGTATATAAAGGAAGAAAGTCCACAGGTATGATGTATTTTTGAAGACCCACTGACAGTTGGATCACCAGTCACTGGAAATGATAAAAAAAAAAAATAAGCATAGTTAACATAATTTGGGAAGATTTGATATTAACTAAAATATAAGACATATTTTTTTGTAATATGCTAGGCATACTTTGGTTGCTGTAGAAGCTGCAATCATACACAGGTGATAATGTTTAGAAATTTGTCAAAATATGTCAAAGACAGAGAACAATCTGTTTTCTTTTGGATTTTAGATGATTTACGTACACTCCACTTGGGTCTCATTTCAAAGAATAGGTATAGAGAAAAGCGTAAACATGTGTCTCTGAAGATGGCCAGTGTGTGCTGTTTCTTCTTCTAGGAACCCTGCCCACCGATCCTGAAGTGGAGTCTGGCATGGTCAGGATGTGGTCAGGACCAAAATCCCATTTCAGAGAGGTGTAGGCAGGCTTCGGGGACTCCTGAGCTAGGAATTGTGTCTGATAATTCCTGTTATTAGCAATCCCCTTGCCTCTGCCAGGCCTATGTCCTCATAGGGGTGGTCAGGATTAGGCCTGCAGCTGTAAAGACTTACACACTAATTAAGAGAACCTGATTTTAATGGAGTCACATCTAGGGTTAAAACTCCATATGAAGCCAATTGAGAGATTCAGAGGTACTCAATTCAGGCTGCCATTAAGATCACCAAAAACTTGTCAATGGTAAGACTTATGTCCCCTTTTGTAAGGATATGTAAAACAAATAAAAACCTTCTCTTTTCATGTAAAACTGAGGGGGGGGGAAAGGGTTCCCATCCTTTGCTACTGCACAGATAACTATGGTTCACATGCCTGTTTTAAACATTATAGAAAGAAAATATCCCTAAAACATCCTAGGACTAAGGGCCTCATCCATACCAGACTCAGCAACACGTTTCAGTGCACATTTCCATTTGACCATACTGTGAGATATCATTTGTGAAGCAGCTCCAATGTAATAAAAAGTGCTGATTTCATAGGAGATTGTAAATGACAAGCGCTGTGTCAAATTTAGCTGCTCTTTGGAGGTAAAAATGGAAGTGGAGAAAATTAAAAGCCCAGTATAATTAAACATCTTTCTGAACTGTTGCATTTTATATATTATGTTAGTTTTCAAAGGTGAGGGCCAAAGTAAATGTTTGGAGCTCGCTCTTGGCACTGTGGTGCAGCAGAGATTGACGTGCATTTATGGTTCCATCATGGACACTGGAAAAACCCCGCTCACTGTTGGGAGGAACACTCTTGGCGCCGAGTCAAATGCGCGGCATGGAAGCATTCGCCCAATTAGTGTTTTAACAGCTGCTTAAGGTTTGTTTCAATGGGAAGAAAATTATTGAGCACAATTTTATATAATTAGT
>VZTV01080256.1:238-11256 GCA_013400875.1 Anhinga rufa
ATCTCTGTAGTGCCTGTTACCTTCGCCTTCTATGCGGGGCCCCATGTAATTGCTGCACCGCTGGACCCACTGACTTTTACCTTTGCTGTAACAATGGCTCAATAAGAAATGAAAGTTATTTTGCAATAGAGCAGAAAACATATAGATATATTTTCAAAGAAACTTAGTAATCAGCACATAAATATCTGCTGATAAATCAACAGAATTTAATGGGCTTTTGTAAGCAGTAAGCAGTATTAGTTTTGAAAATCGGTCACGGCAGGCACATCATTAGAATTTTGAGGTAAGAGATATAAATGATTATTTACTGGTATTATGTAACAGGTGCAGGAATAATTTATTAGAATGTACTGATTAGCTCATAACTGTATACTATCTGACACTGAGCTTTCCTTGCTCATAACATAAAATTGCATCAAAATGGCAAAACCAGAAAGATCAGAAGCACCGGCCCGTAAGAGACCTAAACAGCGTACTAATACCGATGTGGCTTCCTTCAAAACAGGGCGTAAGCCATGCTGGCTAAGCATATTTGGGCAGTTTTCATTGAATATGGTCCACAACTTGTTTGTTTCAGAAATGGAGGATGTTTTACAGTGTCACTGGAAACAGCTGTTGCAACGCAGTTTTGTATGTAACGTATGATAGCACTGGTAGGTTAGCACCTGGCTTGCCTACAGCCACAGAGCTTGGAAGCACTCAGGCGTATCTTTTACTTTCTATGCTATAACATACTGGTCATCTACCATACAGGAGTAAGAAGTAGTGGTATTTATTCCTGAAAGGTACATTTACTCACATCTCTCCTTGGAAAGGTGCCCAGCAGCTTGTACTCCTCCCAAGGATATCCCTTGGAAGCTACAAAATCAAAGACAACCTGCAGCTTGCTGCTGGCCAGGAAACGTCGCTCAAAGAATTCTCCACTGGGTGTCCGAATACGCAGTTTACTGACGGACTCGGTGCTCTCCTCTTTTGGTTCAGGAGGCAAAGATTGCTCAAGAGAAAGCCTGATAGCCTGAGGAAGGAAAAATAACAATTTAGATTGCAATGCTAGCAATACAATAAAAGGACAGAAAGCTTTTCTTTTTATTTCTTCTAGAAATTCAAGATGTGCCACAGTGCTCCAGAGCTATAGCTGTGCTTTATATCTCAATGACAAAATCATTTTTATTCATTCCTTAATAACAGCCAACCAGACAACTAATTAAAATAAATCCTGCTTTATAACACATATTATTAGGTCTACAGTTAATGCACGATGGGGATAAGTAATTTAATCATTTGGCAGAAAGCCTTGGAAAAAATTTGAGTGAGAGAATAATTGTCAAGTGGCCAATTGCTTCCTTAAAGGGTATAAATTAAAAGGCAGTAAAAGTATTTCTTCAAATGCTCTTATCAAATTGCCTTCCTCTTGCACAGAGTAATTGACCATTTGCAGCAAAGACAAGACCCTTAGTGGCAGTTCAGAGTAAAAAGTATGTCCAGTACAGAGAAAGGGTCCAGTAAGAAATATGTTCAGTATAAAAAATATGCTCAAGATTTACTAAATAAACTAAAACACTGTTAAAAGACATAATTAA
This sequence comes from Anhinga rufa, assembly GCA_013400875.1. Lineage (NCBI taxonomy): Eukaryota > Metazoa > Chordata > Aves > Suliformes > Anhingidae > Anhinga > Anhinga rufa. The sequence continues at coordinate 1,819 of VZTV01080256.1, forward strand.
AAATATCATGAAGGTACATTAGATACAGAGAATACATATAAAAGTAGGAATGGTCAAAGAAGAAAACTGGGAGGATAGAAATGGGAGCTTTAAGATTTAGAGCAAGCAATTATTAATATTTGCAGGAAGATGATTCCAAGCGCAGGTGTGCACATTTTCTGCAACAGCTTGCCTGAAATCAGCCCCAAAATTGCAATGGCATTACAAATCTAAAAACATGTATGACTGTCGTCCTGCTGACATTGTGTATACTGCTAATGTCAAGATTTTAAGGCAAGAGCCAAGTCTGTGCTCTCTGTCCTCTACCTCCGGGAGCTGCTACAACACTAATACTTTGATTGGAAGTTTTTTTAAAAAATTGATGCCTAATATTAGACTGCTGAACAAGGTGGGCTTGATTTTAGAGGGTACAGAGCGCTGTTGGTACTCATGAACAGGCATTGGCATCTGTTAAAAATTAGATTATGCTTAGAAAGCAGTCTTGTAACAGTCTCACCTCACTTGAGGCAGCAGATAATCAGAATGTCGAATGGAGGAAGTGGCAGGATCACACTGCCTCTCCCAAAATGCACTGAAAAGACAATTTTCCAAACTGAAGAGGCAGTCAGGCACGGATCTACCCAGATTTTCAAGAAACTTTCAAGATACACAGTTGCTATTGGTGCCTTTGAAAACCTCCCCAAGGTCATTTAGTAACAGAAACTGATGGAGGACGACTACATTAAAGAGAAAGGACTGGGCAGAAGCAGGATTATGAAGGCTTTTAAATAGTCGGCTTCTTACACACGAACCTCTGAGCAAATTATATCTCAGTATAAATATTTATACATAGAACTTGAGTTCATTTTTGCTCATCTACTATGAGATTATATTTTAAATAGATTCTATTTTAATTTTCTCTCTCTCCATTCTCAACCACCTGCTTGCTCTCTTTCTGTTTTGACATTTCCCCACACAGTATAACAACAGATGCTACATTATTTACTGAACCCAATCAATTATATTATAGAAAAATAAACAACAGTAGCTCATTAGAGCTCTTTTCTTTGTGCAAAGAGTACGTCGCTCCCCAAAGTAACTACTCTCCAAGGCTTCAACATAAATGGCAATTTACAATGGATATTCTGTACCAGCAAACCAAGTCACAAAACAATGATGAGATGGATCACATTAATAACTCTTGGACCTGAGCAAGCAATTTCAGTCTGTTGATAAAAAGATGTTCAGTATATGAGTAGCTCAATAGTCAGATTTTAAATATACAGAGCGAACATAAAGCCACTTGTGTAAGTAAACACTGTTGCAGAACAATTCAGTATAAGTAATCTGTATACTTGAAAATGGGGAGCGTTAGTAAACATTATTGTTAAAATCCCCTTTGTTCTACTAAGCAAACAGATCCTATTATTTTCATTACCGCACTCTACATTAAAACAGAGAAGCCCAGGTATATTTTGATAACATGGACCAGTCTTGCAGCCTTTGCGTAAGAGAAGAATTTCCAAAAGGCCAAGGTATCAGGAAAGGTTCAGAAACAGATATAATAAAGCAGAATTAATTATTGTCCCTATGTGTGCAAAATTACTTAAAAAAAACCAAACCATACTTCTTACTTGAATCTGAGCGTGAGCCGATTGCTCAATACTCTGTTACTGCTACAGTACTGATTTATGTTCGATTGCTATTAACCTCACAGAATTGCCATCTTTCAGTTATTCTCGACACAATTCTCACAGTCCAGCTGTGTGCATTGCTCCTTCAGTTGTGTTTTAGCTCCCGTTCTTGGCTTATGTTAACAACGGGAGCTAAGTAAGTCATCAGATACTGTAGGATAGGAAAGAAGTGGACTGCCTCTTTCCCAAACCATTGACTACTACTGTTTGAGCTGAATTTAGTATTTACAGCGCAGCACTGTTTAAAAGGGTCTTGAATGCTTAAATAGTTCAGGTTTTTTAAGGCGGTTATCTTGGTCAAAAAATATATATGCAAATGGATTGCTCATACAGTTTTTTTATTGGGTTTATCTCAGGGAATAATAAATGTGCACATAGCCAACTTTTGCAGTTGTATAATGCAATTTTTTCATACATCAGCAAAGTATACAAGACTGAAATGTCAGGTATACATTTAAGTAATAGGGGGCGGGGGGGAAATAAGCAAGGCTGTGATTTATCAGGATTTCATGAGTTCCAAGGACTTTAACTAAGTGGAGAATTAAATGAGAATATAATTCCAAATTTCAAATCTCCATAATCCATGAGAGTCAAAGCAAAGAAGTTATATTAAGTCCACCAAAAATACTGGAACTCTGATATTTTATATAAATGAATATTTTTAATATTTGTCTTTTATTTATATTTGATACAATACTGGAAACATACTCAGGAAATACGTAGTCAATAGGCATGCTGATACAGCTTTATATTAATGAGTAACTTGCTCACAGAATCTTATATGCCTAGAAGTCAAAGGACAACCCCCAATCAACTGTGATTTCAGTCAAGACATTTACACATGAATATCACTTTCTATTTTGAAAATTTTACTCAAGGGTTTCAAAGTCCTTTTCAAGTATCAGCTGTGTTTCACAGCAGTTCTGTAAGGACTTGTATTTCAAGAACTTCACAGAACAGATAGAAATATTTTAATGACTAGTCTGTTTTACCTATCCTTTGAAATGTGGTGGGACTTCAGGGGAAGAAACATGACTGTACCTCAGCCTTTTTACCATATTTTGTATTTGGCAAGAGGTGAAAAAAAGGAAGTCACTGAGGTAAGTGAATTTGTGTACGTGATGCTTTACGTAAATACCTACATAGACATACAGCTACGACAGGAGCTAGCCTAGATCCTGAAAGAGGCAGCAGAAAATATCTCTGACAGACACTGGGACCCTCAGAATTAACAAAATTAAGAGAATCTACAAAATAACAGAGTTTGAGGAACATTATTCTTCACAGCACATGGTTTCTATTTTCTTATATAGGCCTAGAGAAGTAAAGTGTTCATTTAAACACAATTTTAATTCTAAGGAAGATTCTGTAGAAGACTGTTTAGAAATTTTAAAATGTACCATAAATCCGATTTTCTAGATTTTTGATTTTTTCTTTTTCTTTCTTTCTTTTTTTTTTTAAACGTGTTTTTGTAGTTTGTTCAGAATTGCCGCTAGGCTTTGTGCCACTTCCTGGAAGAAATGAAAGTGCTCCATAGTATTATGTTTTTAAAGGAGTGCCTGCAGAAACAAGGTTAGAGGTTCCCAAGGATTCCACCGTTTATGGAGCTCATTTCATGGACCTCCTTTTAGCAGGCCTATCTAATATCTGGCTGTAAATCAGACCCAGATGATGTAATTATGACCCAGATGATAGAACAGAATAGCTATTAAATAGTGAATGAAAATTATTTAGCTGCACCATTTTTTATATCTATATGATAAGAAATTAATAACAATAATAACAAATATGTTTGCATAAAAAGTATACTTTGGATTAAAGTTGCAGTATGTGTTGAATGAAAGCGGCAATGTCCATAACCTTCAAGAATCCAAAAAGTTGTCAGAAAAGGTAAAATATCCCACCTCACGTTCTTCCTCCTGTTCTTTCCGAATCTGTTCCAAGCGAAACTGCTCTGCCATTTCTCTCTCTTGCGCTTCCCTCTAATAAACACAAACAGTAATCACACATGTATCACCTCACTTCCCACAGCTGTGTTTAATGATGTGCATTAGCTATATAAAAGGAAAGAAACTTCTCAATTTTTCTGTAGAAATTAATATAAGAATTAGGATATCATGCCATTTTATAACCACTGAGGGCAATAATGGCTTCTACAGCAACCGTCTCATCTTAAGAGCAGAACTGAAGTCCTCTGCACCAGAGAGATTTCACCAACGGTGGAGAGATTCCCATCCCAACGTTCATGTGATCACTTCAACCTGCACACACCTTTGCTCTGTCAGCCTCCAGTGATATGCGGTATGCTTCATCCTGCTCTCTCTTCACATTTTCTCTGGCTTCACGTTCGTCCTAAAGAAAAGAAAAAAAAAAGAGAAAACAAAAAATATCAGCAAATAGTGGAACAATATGATATACATCTTTATGTTCACCAGCACTCTTTAACCCCAGTGACTTCAAAATATTTGACTGCCTTACTCATCTAACTACCACTAGGAGAAGTGATTTCAGAAATGCCTCAAGGGTGACCTTTGCTTTAAAAATAATGACTTACCTAAAGCTATGTTTCAATTGCCTTGTAATGGATTGGCATGTCCAAGCCCAGGCCTTAGGGTTGGGTCTGGCAGCAAGGCTCTTTGCCCTGCCATCTTTACCAGGGCCGTGTCCAGTGCAGACTCTGGGAACAGTGCAGCCTCCTCCCATGCCAGCCACGCGGGGAGGGGGTCGTGGGAGGGGTACGTGGTCTGGTGCTGGGGAGGATCTCAGCAGGATCACACCCCTGCAGCTGACAATTTGGATGGCCTTGTAACAGGGAAGGATAGACTAAGGTTTAAAGGATGTGGCTGGATTTTAATTTGCTCTCTGCTCAGACTGACAGCAGTTAATGGCATGTCCTGCAAGAGAAGGCCTGCTCCCAGGTCCTTCCTTGGTAAAAACACCCTCCGTAGGATCCATCCAGGGTCATGACTATTAAACATTATCCAGAGGCCTTAGTTCACATTGCACTGAATACTATACAAAGATGAGAAAGTAGCAAGTCCTGCTCTGAAGTGTCTCAAATACACAGATGCAGGCAGAGAAGAAACACGGGGTTAGCATGCCAACTTCAAACCAGCAAACCTAGCAAAGTCTCTTATTAACGATCACAGCATAAAAAAATAAGAGTTTACTAAACATATGCGACTGACAAAGCGAGGCATCATCCATACGGTGGAGGATCAAGAAGTGGATATCCCCAAAAGCTGGAATAACTGCACTGGGGTGATGTCTGATAAAGCAAAGTGTACAATCAGTAGCTTCATACTCTGCCTCTGGAGCCACAGACAGCAGCTGCTCCCCTCCGCTTAGTTCTCTTACATCTTATAATCCTCCTAGAGCCCTGCAGAGGCTGCACTGGTCCCTACGAAAATCAGTAACATTTAGCTGTGAGACTGCTGGTGGGCTCGGCACGGTAACCTGTAGTTACCAGTAACACAGCACTTGCACTGGGGTAATCTGTCCCCTGTATTTCATAGAAATTAAAGTCTACTACCTACTGCTTTTTGAAGAACTATGTTAATTTTCTCATTCACCTGCAAGGCTTATTACACACAAAGGCATCATTTTGCAAAGTGATTTGTTTTCTCCCCAAAACTTCACTACTAGGCAATAACTCAATTCTAAACAGGAGCAGCATAGGTTAGCTGTTACTATCATGTCACGCAAACATGCCAAGACGTTCCTCAAATAAAACTTTTAACATATTAGTGGTTAAAAAGGTCTAAAGTAGCATGCGACTACAAGAGGAAAGGACAAACTGCAGGAAAAGGTATACAACCTCCAGCTGGAAAGTTACAAGATCTTTTTAGAGGAAACTCTTCTTCCTTATAGAAACAGGACCCAAGATTATTCTACAATCAGTGTGTCCTAAACTTCAATCACAGAAGATAGAGAAACCATCACTTTGTTCAGCAAAGCTAAGACATGAGTAGAAGTAATTCTTGCAAAATGTAAGAAGGACGATAACCACTGAGTAAGCCTTTCCCCTCCTGGCTTCTCTGGACCTTGACAAGCTTTTTGTGCTATGTTCATGGAATACCTTCAAAAATTAACCCAAACCTGATAGCAGAAACTACCCTACATTAATATTCAATTTCTGAGAAGACAGGGTGTTGAAATAATTAAACAGCTCTGATTTTTATGTTATCCAAAAATGAGGAAAGTTTCTTGAATACACAGATGTCTTCCCAACGCTTCTCATAGACGGAATGTAACAGTAAAGGAAAAGGTTTTGTACTATCTATACTGAGACTTTCCTTAAGCATACCTCAAATTTATCTTAGAATGGTGAGAAACAATAACTATCTCCCCAAACCAACTAACTAAAGGAAGATAGACTTCAATCAGAGAGGACAAGCATTTAAAAAAATATTAAGAATAGTTTTGCAGAGAGCATATTTAGCTTTCACATTTTGCAACTTCATATATCACACACTAACTTCACACACAAACTGAATTTCAAAGGTCACACAAGTCCAATAATGCCCAAGAGAAAACAAAAAGATCAGATGCAGCTATTACAACTACAGGCTCTTTCCTTCATCGAAGATTGCTAGCAATTACCATATAGTTGCTTTAGTTTACAAAAATACCCAAACCAAAAGAAACATTAAAAAAAAACCCAAAACAACCAACCAAACAAAAAAAAAACTAAAAAAGTTAAAATTTATTAAAATTGTTAAAAATTCACTCAAAAATTATATACTAATCAGACTTATAAGAAATTGAGTACTGGCTTTCATTTTACATTTTACAAACTGCCTAAAAATCCCCAGGAAGTTATTAGAAGTTATGTTTAATAAGCACAAGATTCATTTACCTACAGGGAGCTTTACTGAAGAATTTTTGAAATTGGTTTAATTTATATAATGATACCTGCAAAAAATACTGATGCTATAGATTCTACAAGAAGAATCTAAACATGAATTCCAGGCATCAAAAAAAAATATATTTCTCTCCTCCCTATTCATCACAGTTATCATCATCCTAAAAGTGGATTATGAAAAAGATGTCAGGAATGTGAAGAATTACCTCGCATGACTGCCTGGTCCTCACAGAAATATGTGAGCCACATCTAAAAGTAAATGACCATGCCACAAGCTTTATGCCGCATTGAAACAATACTGTTCTTACTGAAATAGACCTTAAAACCAAATCTGGAATCCAGATTTCTTTAGGTAAGAAGCAGATGTAATCCTATGAAACGTCTCTTTGTATCTACTTCTGTGTTTTGTTAATACCGCTCACATTCTACAGGAACCACCTCCTCTACGGAGATCATGGCAAAATGATAACACCCTCTGGTTCAGAGTTACACCTTAGACAAATTTTAAACATTACATACTGCAGTTCTTCTTGCAATGCAGTCTGTTATTTTAGTCATCTCTTCCTCCAGAGAAACCATGCAAAGTATGAGGATGACTCAAGTTTACCAAAAGCAACAAAAGAAAATTCATAATGGTGACAGAAAAAGCAGAAGAAAATCTTGTGTAAAGAATCTTTCATTGCACTGAGAAAGAACACATGAAGAAAAAAGAATAGTCATACCACTAATAATTAATTTTAAAAATGTTTTAAGTATTATCCATTAAAAAAATCTGAGGTAGCTGACAGCTTTCCTGTTAAACCCTACATAAATTGCAGCATCGACTGAACATCAATAAATGCATCTTCACAATACTTTTGCAATGAAGGTAAAATTGCCATCTTCCTTTTTCAAGAAACCAAGGTGTGAATGGACAACAGCTTATCCCAGGTCACTTAAAAAGCCTTCATCAGAAATGAGGCTTACACTCAGCATTTCTGAATTCCTCAGCAGCAACCAAAGGCTGGTGTGAATGTAAACCATCCACACCCCAGGGATTTTGGGCATGAGACGAGAAGACAGCTCTCCTTAGCTCCTTAAAAGGAAAAAGTCACAGATCTCTGCTTTCCCATTTTAACAATGCAACAATAGGGGGGGACATTCATTCAATGGAAAGTTGATACTTAAAAAAAATTGCATTTATCCACAGAATGTATTCTTCAGCTATGAATTTTCTTTTCTATCATGCATTTTACAAAGTCATAACAAAATAGTACAGTTATATTAATGAGATAGTTACAACGGACCAGATAAAACCTTCTCTTGAGTAATATCCAGAGCTACAAAACTAAGAAAAACTTGCAGATAGGGTTAAGAAGAAATTTAGGATAACTCTCTCCAACAATTATTCCCTAAACCGTTTCTTGAAGTTACCTCTGAAGAACCTAATAGCAGGCATTTTCAGATGCAGGATGATGGCAATGGGGAATTCCCAATTGCATTTAGGACAGCAATGACCCCTTTTCCTGCAGATTACACAGGGTAAAAAAATACGCAATACATGTAGCTTTTTGAATGGGTTATTTTGCTATTGGAAAGTCAGCATTGGCCCTTCTAGACTTTTTTTTTTTATTTATTGCTGTTGTTTCTGAAGGTAGGATTTAATAATTTAACCCCAGAAACCAGCTTTGCACCTGATTTGTCTCAGGGAGATGTGTTGTACTTCAGTCCCCATTACCCTTTGGGATCAGTTTGACTGTGAAGTAAAACCAGACAAGACAGAACTTGAGAAGATAACCACGAGCAGAAGACATTTCTCAGAGCATCAGTGAGTAAACGGCTGTTACAAGAAAGAAAGAAAAAAAAGTTTATTTACAAATGCTGAATGCTTATCTGCCAGACAGTTCATTTCACTGAACCACTCCTGAAATTAAAAACTGCAAGTGCTTAAGGCTATTCATGGGAGCGTTAAAAGAGAAACACCCCTTTGTCCAAACAAACCAGTGCAAGAAAGACATTAATTTGACTCACTAAGATGACAGACTTGCACATTGTATAACTTAAACATACATGATGGGGAATATAAAGAAGAAAAAAGTGTACACAGAATGTGTTGGGCATATGAGAATGATGAAGAAAAAGCAAATGAAAGTTTCTGCAGTGGCAGAACCTCAGGTAGGAAGGCAGGATGGGGCAAGGGTGAGGGGGCAGAACAATGGAGAACCACTGGAGGATCGTGCCTGTCTATATTGAAGGCTGAAAGCCCAGTTCCAGATACTGATTTCTGGGAATTACCTCAAGTGACAAGAAAGTAAACAAACCCAAAACCTTCAAGAAGCAGTCCTGCAGTAACTTTCCATGGGAAACAAGCCAGCCAGTCCTGCTACAACGTCTACCCACCTGGGCTGTACAGCAGGGAAAGCTGCTGTTTATTAAGAAAGACTAAGCAAATATTCTGTGACTGGAGCCATCAACATGTCTAGCCAAAAAGCCACCTGAACTAGAGATATTTTCATTTTATATTTTCCCTCCTCTGTCATTACTTTGCATTTTGTCAAAGTTCAAAATAGGCTGTAAACTCTCAAAGGCGGCACTTGTATCTGCTGGTGTGTCAGTGCAGTGAAGTGCACAATGGGAAACCGATTGTTTGGGGTGCTATCATATTACAAATACAAAATTGGAAAATTTAATCAAATAAATTTTGATTACTGTAGTTTAATTAGTTATAACTAGTAATAATTAGTAAACGTGCTAATTGGATTTTTTGAGGGGTTAAATCACAGTCTTCGTTAGATGGCTGTCATCACCATAATGCTTTTGCGCTTTGGAATTTAATGAATTTCATGTATTTATTCTCATAACCTCCTGTTGTGCAAATACTATATACCATGATACACATGACAGTGTTAGATGGAACACAGA